>JSUI01006465.1:0-79421 GCA_000833645.1 Huntiella omanensis
CGTGAAGAAGTGGAATTACGTGAAACTGGATTTTGAGAAAGGGGTTCTGAATGATTCCGTTGATGAGGACTAGAGCGGTGAGACTTTGAGAGTTTGTCCTTGTCTCTTGATAATCTCTTGTACCATTGCATGATGGGCGGGGGGTTCGCTATTCCTAGCGATTAGGTTCAGTGGCTTGACCCGCTAAATCGGTGGAGCTAACTCCTAAAACGTGCTTCAAATATGCAGTAACGCCCTAAAGTTGAAGTCAAGCTGCAGTGTGACAGCAAATCCGCCCCACGAATCTGGAAGGTGGGTTGGGGTTTATTGACTTGGCGGATAGTATCGGGGTTTTGCAGCTTCCAGTGAATTCGGAATACGCAGGTGCGCCAAGGTGATGACGAAAGGTGATGCACGTTGCGTTCGCGTAACTGCGTGGTAGCGTATGGTGTTTCTTTTTGCGATACTTTGGCCGGACTTTTGGGGTAGTACACGGGTGATATTGTACTTTGGAAGATTCTTTGCGGGTGAAAAACGGATGGCGGTGGGAAGAAATACGACAGTGGAGGCCGGCGGTTAGGCTCTTTGTGAAGCGGGGGCGCTTGTTTGCGAAGNGGACTCGTAAGTTTGTTGAGATTCGAATGTATGTATAAGCAACCAAGCGGAGTAGAAAAGAGAAGAGTCTGTGTACTCGAATTCTCAAGTGAATGTATCCAGAAGTCTATAACCAAGGGGTAACAAGAAAAAGGAGAAGAATAGAATTCCAATGGGAAAGAAAGAAAAGGAACAAAAGTAAAACGAGATGGAGAACCGAGAGACGAACCAGCATGTGATGTCAGCGATCATGTTCAGTTGTGCCTGTTCAGTTCAGTCTATCGATTTGGTTTGTCAACGCACCCCCGAAGGCCCAGGAAAACAAGCAAGCGTCTGTGCAAATTGACATGAGAATAGGTCTAAAGATAAATTCTAATTTACAGTTTATTTTTCTTATTATACACATGATATTGTGTGTTANCGAATGTATGTATAAGCAACCAAGCGGAGTAGAAAAGAGAAGAGTCTGTGTACTCGAATTCTCAAGCGAATGTATCCAGAAGTCTATAACCAAGGGGTAACAAGAAAAAGGAGAAGAATAGAATTCCAATAGGAAGGAAAGAAAAGGAACAAAAGTAAAACGAGATGGAGAACCGAGAGACGAACCAGCATGTGATGTCAGCGATCATGTTCAGTTGTACCTGTTCAGTTCAGTCTATCGATTTGGTTTGTCAACGCACCCCCGAAGGCCCAGGAAAACAAGCAAGCGTCTGTGCAAATTGACATGAGAATAGGTCTAAAGATAAATTCTAATTTACAGTTTATTTTTCTTATTATACACATGACATTGTGTGTTATGAATATGGAAACCTTGAAGTTACAACGACATATCATCTAGACATTCATACATAGATATATGTGTATATACAACATACGTATGTGCCTGTGTAAGTATGTATGTACAGCGCATTCATAGACTTGACATCAACCCAACCTGAATTACAGTCAATCAGATCAATTCCTTTTCTTATTCTTCTATTATCCTTCTATACATGAATTCCTCCCTTATTCGTCACATGCACTCTGCAAGAAGCCTAATGTCGTCTCGTAAAGTTTCCATACCATCCTACAAGAAGCTACCCAACGCCACCTCACACCATCACCAACAAAATGAACCAATCAGTTAAAGACATTCTCTCCCTTTTCTCGGGTCATATTTGTAAATCCTTTTATACCGGGAAACCAACACAACACAGTACAAACGATGCTGCCCAACGCCGGATATCTTTTCAAGCGAGCCATGTACATACATACTCATGTAGAGATGATGTGTACAACAAGAGACACAAATACACTGTTCCCCTTTACATCTTGCATTCACTCAGTTGCCACCTATGTTTGCCTTTCCNGAATTCCTCCCTTATTCGTCACATGCACTCTGCAACAAGCCTAATGTCGTCTCGTAAAGTTTCCATACCATCCTACAAGAAGCTACCCAACGCCACCTCACACCATCACCAACAAAATGAACCAATCAGTTAAAGACATTCTCTCCCTTTTCTCGGGTCATATTTGTNCCTCTGATAATTGTTCGTCTACCAGCCCGACCTCCATCGTTCGGGCTCCAACAATCAGACTGACCCCATATAATCCACTTCACCCGTGCCACCCCTATCACATTATGTACAATTCTTCTCTACAAGAAAAGAGAAGATATTCCCAAAGCCCTTCAGTCCAACAACTATCCCAAGCCACCCAACCACAAAGAACCCTGTTGCCCCCGGTCCCCGGGCCTGTCCGGATCAAGGCCATGCCTGCTCGAGGCCCGTTTCCATCTTCCACGACAGGGGCTTTAATTAGGCCAAGGGTTCAGGTCAGATGAGAAGGCTGGATTTCGCCGGGGAGGCTGGGTCTTTGGGCCTCTCTGGGTTGGGGGTTTTCCCAGTTCGTTGGGCTGATGTTTTAAGCGGGAGCCGCGTGTATACACATTTTGTTTCCTGTTAAGATGCTTGGCTGGTCATCAACATGCATGTCGTGAATGCATACAATCATGAGTTGCATATCCGCCTATGTACATACACACATGTCAAGAGACAAACTGCCCGCTTCCCGTCCGTGTCTGTTTATCAAAAACGATTTACACATATCCAGACATGTCTTGCATCTCATCTTTTCGTTCCTGGCATAACACAAGCCAGTCCCGTAGCCTACCGTTGCCGCATATACTTCTTCCGAGAAAAGTTCATCCAAGATCGCCCCATGAACAAAATATAGTTCACAAAGCATAATTTGCCTTCACAGTGCATAGTGGAACCATACTCAATGCATGAAGCTGAACCAGGGGTTACCGCCCAATAACCCTTACATTGTAACTATCCCTCGTGATAGCATTGACACTAACAACCAGTGGAAATTGAATGACACCACCAAAAGGAATAAGAATGTATCATATTATAAGTTCCATTTGATATACTACTACGGACCATAAAGCTACAGAAAATAAATAATGCAAAAAACCAAACCTCATGCGCCCCTTAAACTTCAACATGTGTGGACATATGCTCAACAGCCTGTTTGATACTCTTGAGCATCCGATTATTGATGCAGAACGGACATCTCACCGGTTGTTCTTGCACCGGAGCCGGTGCTTGCGAGTCAATAGGAGCAAGATTTAGTCCACCGTTATTACCCGTGAACCTAACAGCATTGTTTTGTGGAGCCGGGATCGGAGCCACGGTTTGTGGTTGTGCAGGTTCCGGGTTTGACTGTTTTTGTTTTTGTGGTTGTTGCTGCTGTTGCTGCTGTTGTTGTTGTTGGGCATGAGGTGGAATAGGACGCGGTTGATTAATAACAGCACGTTGAGGCCGGGATGGGATACGTTGCATATTAGACGACAACTGACTGCGTTGCATAGGTGCAGGTGGTGCTATAGCCGGTGGATTGTGTTGCTGTTGTTGTCGCTGAGGGGGTTGTTGCTGCGGCCGTTGTTGTTGATTACCGGGGCTTGGCATCATCTGGTGCGTCTGAGGGACATCCNAACGGACATCTCACCGGTTGTTCTTGCACCGGAGCCGGTGCTTGCGAGTCAATAGGAGCAAGATTTAGTCCACCGTTATTACCCGTGAACCTAACGGCATTGTTTTGCGAAGCCGGGATTGGAGCCACGGTTTGTGATTGTGCAGGTTCCGGGTTTGTCTGTTTTTGTTTTTGTTGTTGTGGTTGTTGCTGTTGCTGCTGCTGTTGTTGTTGAGCATGAGGTGGAATAGGACGCGGTTGATTAATAACAGCACGTTGTGGCCGGGATGGGATACGTTGCATATTAGACGACAACTGACTACGTTGCATAGGTGCAGGTGGTGCTATAGCCGGTGGATTGTGTTGCTGTTGTTGTCGCTGAGGGGGTTGTTGCTGCGGCCGTTGTTGTTGATTACCGGGGCTTGGCATCATCTGGTGCGTCTGAGGNTCCATAGCAGATACGTGACCTTGAGTCGCACCATTGTTCTGTCCGGCTAGTACTGGCGCCATTACAGCCATAGCCCCGATCGGACCAATGTTATGGCCTTCAGACTCCATCCGTGCTCTCTCCTCTCTAACCACTGCAGCAACCACCTCCGCAGTCTCATTATCTTGGTGAAACTGACGTAAAGCTTTTTGCAAGACATCCTCCGGGTCATCTGTAGTTGGAAATATACCCTCGTCATCATCGTCATCGTCTGCTCCGACACCACCCATATCCATATCGTCATGTGTGGAATCATGGTCATTGTCCCTACCGGCTCTAGCGGCAGCAACATTGACCGCCGCTTGCGCGGCGACAGCAAGACCTGCCGCCGAAGGGGCCGGGACATTATTATTGACACCCGGAGTTGACTGTCCCGAGATAGACACAGACTGTTGAGGTTGGTCCCTACGCTCAGCCATCTGTTGCGCAACAATTTCCGCCGCCGCCACCGAAATCGCCAGTGTACCAGAAGGAAGCTTCTTCTGTCTTCGAATAATCTCATCTCTAGCTAAAGCGCATACCGACAGGGTCGTCTCAAATCCCAAGTGCCTCAAAATCAATTGACGCATGGTTGCTGGACTCGTGGTTGGTGTAATCGCCTGAGTAGACGAACTTATGAGACACTCGGCAATATATCCCAAATCCGTAGTTGGATCATCCGCTTCACTGTGACGTCTGTGTCTCCTTATCAATAGGCCATATCTCTTCTTGAATCTGTGAATCCACCCGGGGGAGAACTCAGGTGACGGCTCTCCATTATACTGCGGTAACGCGAGATAAATATCTCTCGCCTTATCCGCCAACTCCTCATTCGTTGGATGTTTTCCGTTCGCTGCCATGCCTTGGTACCACTTAAGGACGAGCTTTTCAACGTCAGGCCAATTTCCAAACCGTAGCCGGGACCCGCTCAGCTCTGGCGTGTGATGGTCCAACCGAGAGTACTTGGGCGACAGTGAGTGGGATACAGTACTTTGGCTGATAGACTGTCCGTATTCCCGCAAGAACCACTGTTGACAAGCCCGATGAGTTGGTCGGGGGTTTTGAGCATGAGCCCATTGACGGAGGGCCCGACGCTGATTGAGAGTAAGCGAGTTGCGTTCCTTTTGCATACTAGCGGTAGTCGTGTCAGCCGGAGCCGTAGTGGTATTCTCAGCAGTCTCATCCGGCATCGTTGTATCAGCCCCAACTACCGACTCATTGGCAACCTCAGCTCCGACCACCGACTCGTCAGCGGCAGGCCCGTCATTCTCAGAAATATAAGCCAGCGAATATCTCGAATGACTCTGCACCGAACTTCCCTCCTCGCCATCAACCGCAGCAGAAGCGGCGACCAACGCGTGTGCTTCGGCGTCCATTCCGTATAAATGGCCGGCGTTCGGAACCCGATGGACCCGGATATCAAGTTAACAAAATTGCCCTTTTAGAACTAACACCTTTGTGGCGGGAGCACGGGATTTCCCCGATAATCGAGTAAAGCGAGATAGTTGGATAATTATCACTCCTTTGTGGCCGTGGTTGNCAACGCGTGTGCTTCGGCGTCCATTCCGTATAAATAACCGGCGTTCGGAACCCGATAGATCCGGATATCAAGTTAACAAAATTGCCCTTTTAGAACTAACACCTTTGTGGCGGGAGCACGGGATTTCCCCGATAATCGAGTAAAGCGAGATAGTTGGATAATTATCACTCCTTTGTGGCCGTGGTTGGTGGAAGTGGATATAGAATATGCGATTGCGCGGGGCAGGGTCGAAAAGTATTAATCGCGGTGATCGAGGCGCGACCAGACAGCTTCAATTGAGCGATAACTCTGTGGTGTACCAAGAAACACCGAAACAAAGTGGAAAACAAAGTAGAGGTGAAAGAATCAGCGGTGACGTGTAATACCAGCTGAAACGACAAATAAGTGTGACTTTGCGAAATAAGATGTTGCTGTTGTCGATGGGCAGAAAACGCGTTTTTCGAGGTATTCTTGTAACGAACTACGCCAAAACATGCGCTAACTTTGAAAATAAGGAAATACCCAAACGGGGTTTCATTGGGTCTGAAAGGTGTGGCGTAAATTAATGTGGCGTATCCCTTAGCCGCCTGTCAAGTCAGCTTCGAGAAGCCACTTGGATTTGGACCTGTATTGGGCATGTGCTTGCGCGACTACATGTGGGCTGAATGACAAGCCTGACGGGGAGGCCAGACCGGTTCGGGTTCTTCCAATGTAAACCGAGATTAGAGAATGAGATAGGCGCTAAAGAATATTAAAAGCCCAGTGTCACTGCATCCTCTTTACTCTTCACACTTTCTCATTCATACGTGACAGATTCATCATGAGCACCCCTAAAACCCATTTGGTCACCGGCGGTACTGGCTTTTTGGCCTCCCACACCATCCGTGAGCTCCTCTCCGCCGGCCATACCGTGCACGCCACAGTCCGGAGCACCAAAAATGCCACCAAACTCGCCTCTCTCACCCCCCTTAAGGAAGAATACCCCGACAAACTCTTTTTCTTCGAGGCCGACCTTTTGAATCCTGGATCTTTCAGGGAAGCTATGGAAGGATGTCAGGTCGTTCACCACATGGCTTCTCCATTTCTATTACCTGAGAAGATCAAAGATCCCGAGAACCAGCTTGTTAAGCCTGCCCTAGAGGGAACCCGGAATGTACTGAACACAGTTAATGAGGTTGAGTCTGTGCATCGGGTCGTTTTGACCTCGACGAGTTAGTTTGACTGTTTTATTTGACCCTACGTTCATAGACTAACCAACCATAGTTGCCTCTATGATGGCAAACTACGTCGAGGTCATGTCCATGCCCAACAAGACCTTGACTGAAGAACACTGGAACACTACTTCATCTTTGACTAACGCGCCATACCCTTACTCTAAGAAACTGGCCGAGCAAGAAGCCTGGAAGATCCACGATGCCCAATCGCGGTGGACCCTGGTTGTCATCAACCCAGGTCTTGTCTTCGGTCCCTCTCTCACTTCCGCCTCGGCATCGGGCTCACTGGACACTCTGGACGGTCTCTTCGGTGGCAAGTATTGGTTTGGTGTTCCTGATTTGAACTTCCCTCTGGTCGATGTGCGTGACGTAGCGTTGGCGCATAGAAAGGCTGCCGAGCTTGAAGAAGCTAAGGGACGATACATCATCTGCCTGAAGGACATGATGCCCTTCGTAGAGGTATCAAAGTACATGAAGCCGCGGGTCAAGTCAGGATCTATGTGGCTACCAACCTTCAAGTTTCCAACTTGGTTGTTGTTGATCCTGGCTCCATTGGTTGGTATGCCTAGAAACTTTGTGAAAGGCAACCTTGGGTACATATACCAGATTGATAACTCGCGGAGCATCAAAGAGCTGGGTATTGAGTATAGACCGGTTCTTAAGACATTAGAGGATCACTATGAGGCGTGGTATGAACAAAAGTATAATGCAAAGCTGTAGCCAGCTGTCTGTATGTATGGATATCACTGGTCCTCCTTCTTGACCTGACCTAGATGTAGTCGCCAAAGACTCTGCGAACCTCCTATAATAATGTCATTACAACAACCAAACGCAAAGCTCGAAGCACCGCCTGTAATCGAATATTAGCACTAAAATACCTTGATGCGTGGCTGACGAAAACTTACCTGGGAGAGCCACCACTCCGAGGAATGTTCCCGATCGATTCCAAATCTCCAGGCCGTCAGAACAAGCTGCATACAAATTTCCTTGTGGATCACAAGCAATTGTACCGATCTTGTTCTTCTTGGTCACTGTAAATAACCGTCTGTTAATCAAAACTACCGCACCATTGCGCTCTGCCACATCAAAAGCGTAGATAGACCCGACACTAAATCAACCTATTAGCACTATGTAGTTTACTCTCATCTAACACCAAATACAAACCTTGTTTGATGAATCAACTGATGCTTCTCCTCATCCTCCCTCTCAGCTACATAGACCGTCTTCCTGTCCGGACTAACCGCAACCCCAGATGGTCTCTCAAACCCATCCGCCATAATCTTACACTCCATCTTCTCCACATCAAATCGATAAACCGCACACGGCAAAGTCGGAACCCCCCTAAACTCGCCCCTTGACCCCTCCACCGTATCCGTAAACCAAATAGCTCCACCATCAACCGCTACTGCCCCAGGCGAGTTAAAAGGACGTCCTACATACTCCCGGACCATACACTTAGGCCGTTGTCCGGTAGGCATGTAGAGAATAGACGCCAGGGCAGGGGAAGATTTGGCACCGGCACATTTAATAGTGCCTTGTTCAGCGTAAAGAATACCATCATGGAAGGCCGCACACCCGGCGGGCATTGCCATACCGGGAGGCGGTCTGAGTTTCGACCAGACAACCTTGGCTATGGCGGGGTCTTCAGGGGTAGGAGGGGTTCCGGCTGCGTTGGTTAGGTGGATGCGGGAGATGAGAACGGCGGGAAGAGTAGCTGCGTTAGTTGGTTGGAGCGGAGCACTAGTGGTGTAGATTTCGCCCTGGGCAGGACGGTAGGCAAGGCCAGTGTGGAAAAAGGGTTGGCCGGAGGTTGGAGCGGAGGAAAGGAGACGGGTTACAGTGGCGGCGGGGCCGATTAGGGAGTTTATGGAGTCATGATGGCTAATGACGATAGGCTCAGTGACTCTGGGCGTTGTCAGTATATATTTCCACTACAGTGGCGATGAATATCAAGTCTCACTCAGTCTCTGGTTGCTGGGGCCATTCATGAGCCTAATCACACGTTAGTCTTGTATTATGATCACTACATCATCAAACAAACCCTAAACTTGAGTTCCCACTGTTGAAAAGTGGTACATTCCAAAGCCTTTGGCGTCATGTTTATACAAAAAAAAATGAACGAGTGAGATAGCAAATAGGATGTCAAGATCATTCATCCAAATTGTGAATTTACATCTTCAGACGACGAACAAACCCTGAATCACAAATAACCCTATTCACATTACAAGAAAACGCAAATCCGATAAAAGTTCACAAGTGTTTTATACAAAAAGAAGAGCAAGGTGAAACCAACCTCCGCCTAATCACACAGAGAGTCGACCCAACGAAAATGTCCCGTCCAAGTTTATAACCAGTTGGCAGAAATGATTTAGTGCTTCTTGCCTTCCGCCTCAGCCAGGAACTTAGTGACAAAGTCGGCTTCGTCCGAGTTAGAGGCGTTGATAGGAGGGGCGGCGCCGGCGACGGGAGCAGCCTTGGAGCCACCGGTGGCGAGCTTGACACCGATGAAGACGGAGCTGAGGGTGGCGATGGAGAGCTAGGGATGTTAGTGTTTGTTTCATTGTATATGCTCGTGTCGGCTTTTGAGAGTCTGGTGTGGCATTGAAGTAGATATGTGGGGTTCGGGGAGCGAGAGAAGACGGACGAAATTGGTATGCGACGGGGGTTGGTGGTTGCAGTGGAGTGAGGGCTTCTGTAGTATATGGACCGGCGGGAGATCGGGTGGTGTAGGATCGCGTTTCAAAATCGATGTATAGTCGGTCGTGTAAAGTCGCAGTCGGAGCATCGGTATTTTCGTTAATCGTGCTCGTCAAACCCGAATCCATAGTCGAGACCCAAACTTCTTTCAATAGTCGCACTCCGCAAACACCCGGTCCTCCGGCGTCGGCACCCGGAAGACCTCGGTAACCTCCGCACCGAATCGCAGTCCACTCTCCGCCCAAAAACCACCCATATATCACTCCCAAGAACATATCCACACTCAATTGACCATCTCTCATCCCCCAAATACCATCTCCGCAACAACCCGAGCCAGTGAACCGCATCTCAGACCACGCCGGAAAAAGAACTCACCCAGTGCGAGCCAACCTGGCGACCGAAGATAGAGTAGTAAGAAACCATTTTGAATTATCGGAACCAAACAAGAAACCTAAAGGCAACAAAGACGCTTGACAATTGTGTATTTCAAAAGAAGGTCCCAAGACAAGGCACGAACGAAGCTGGTCCTCGAATGGACGTCAGCCAGAAGCTCCGGCCAGCGCTCTTTTGGAGTGTCCCCACTTTTAAGTTGAGGCATTGGATTTTGACAGGTTCGTGTCACCTTGGCTTTGGGGTTACAATAGTAACTTGTAGGGTTGTGATGGGGCCTGGGATGTGAGGCATGAGTTGGAGCGTAGATATCGAGTACATAAGTGAATAGAATGATGAAATTGATTACATGCATATGTGAACGTTTAACTACGAATGCCAAGAAATGTTCTATAGCTAGAGTCATCTAAGAGTTGAACCACCCGTTGCAAAAAGCCTCATGCAAGGAGTCTGCAAAAACAGAGGCCATCTTTTTGTAACCTTCTAGGTCCGGGTAGCCATGCTTGATATCATCTGCAGTAACCTTGCTATCTACATCGGCATACAAGATTTTCCGGCCTTGGGCAGAATACTTATCAACCAGCTTTCTATACTCCTGATTCATCCAGAGCCTGTTGTTCATTTTAACCTCGTCAACCTTCATCCACGGTAACCCGGAAAGAACGATGACCAAGTTGTCATTGAATGCCCAAAGCGCTTCGAGGAACGATCCCATACGGGCAGGAGTATCGCTGGCCTTTTCAGTACTTCCCTCCCATTTAATATCCCATGAACCGGCGTTGAGAATCACACCATCAGGTGTAGGGCTAATTCCAGGGAGAGCTGGCATGATCTTTTCACGGACTTCAGTGACATTCGAGCCCCAGTAGGCTTCGTAGGTTTGCTTTTACATGTGTTAATACATTGTGATGTAATGAAATAGCGGTGCAGAGAGGACTTACGAGATTATGGCCAGATCCACGGTGCTGGCTACCAACGAAACTAATAGGGTTTTCACCAGTGCCCATCAACCTGATAAGCTCCTGACGGTATGCCCACATTGGGTCACCAGTGCCCTGGCCAGGCCAACCATTGGCATAGCTATCACCCGCGGGCATGATGTGAACCTTCGGTCCAGAGTAGGAGCAGACGCGGCGATTAAGCGTGCGAGTGCTGTTATGGTCGAACTGGGGGACATGGTTGACGTGGTGCTCGGTGATGTTACCCGACAGAGTAATGTTTTGGTGGTCATGGTTGTCAACAGCGGCGGGGAGAGCGTTGACAAGACCAGTGAGGAGAGCGGCGTTTGCGAGGAGGTAAAGGGGAGAGATCATGATGACGATGATGAATATACAAAATGAACGTAATGATGGTGATGCTGTGAGGCTATGCAGAAATGCAGAAATGCAATGAAGAATGCTAAGAGAGCGAATGTATGAATATAGATGCAAAACCGAACTCAAAGAGGTTGGTGAGTTGCAAGGGAAATTGGATGACCAGAGTCTCCCGTCGATGTGTCTTTATAGATGATACGGGAGTCTATCTTATAGATATTCAACATAGTATGGCTGTATACTTCTGGAACAACTTTAAATCCATTGCTAGAATAAGCTCTTTCACCCACACAAAGTACCTACACCAATGCACAACTCTTTGCCGCCAACAAAAACGTATCCTTTGATAACTATATATACCACGACAAATCTGCCTTTACTCCTTACAAATGGAAGCGGAGTCTTTTAAGCAATCACATCACATTGGTATGTACATCCCTGATCAAAAACCTTATTTCCACGACGAACAAAAGGATTGCTTGGCATCGACCGGCTGTATTAATAGGGTCTCAAAGATATGTACATACACACACATGTGGATACGGGGTCGTTCTTTGCACCTCTCGGGGTACCATTAGTGTAGGTATAATTGCCCTCGGGTTGTCCTTCTATCACCACGTGAAGGAACCATTGACGCTAGATTCTTCTGACGGCAGCTCGTCCCTATCTTCACATCGCAACCTACAAAGAGAGTCAGGTACGAGATTAACCCCATTTATGGGAGAAGAATATAAATAACCTGGCCGAGGACCGACCTGAAAGGTTAAGTCGTATAAAGCTACATAGCAAGTTCCATTGATCACACCAGTCATTTCCATATCGACATTGGGGTCAGACATCCTCGACATGATGTAACCGAACAAATCGCTCTAAATTTAATGACTTTCGTGACATGCAATAATACTGAATTTACGGAGCTTACTAGCATGAAACTTTAAAAAGTGTGTACAATAGTAAACAAAGGAAGTGTTTGTAGACAACGATGTATTAGGCATTGGAAAGCCGGTGGCACCATTATGCTTAGGTTACACACAAAGTTTATCCGTGTACAGGCAAACCTGACAACAAGACATCATGCTCCCTTGCTAGATGGACCAGGACTACAAGGCATACAGAGTACCAAATGAGTGACTATTGTAAAATATGGAGGTATCTGGGTTTAACAATATGTAAAAGGTGCCTAACAGAGATTAACCAATCTCTCGATCCTAACATTCCACTAGTTGAACCAGCCGTTGCAAAAGGCCTGATCCAAAGAGTCACCATAAACATCACCCAATTTGATATAACCCGCCTTGGTAGGGTTCGAATCATCGAAAAGATCATCGTCCCCAAGTGTGCCGCTCACATCAGAGTACAGAATGTGGCGACCAGCTTTGTAATACTTGTCTACCAGCCCACTGTATTGCAGGTTCAACCACTTAGCTCTGTCATTTTTAGACGAATCCTTGATGTGAGGCACGGCAGACAGAATGACCACCAAGTTCTCATTTGACTTGAAGATATCACTAAGCATAGAGTCCATGCGGTTAGGGGCATCAAGATAGTTGTTGGAGCTAGTGGAAACGAGGACATCTTGTGTACCGACGGTGACAATAAGACCTCTTGGGACGGGGGTAGTGTAAGCCAGGTCAGCGAGCATCTTTTGGTGAACCTCGCTGATGACAGCGGAGTCCCAGCCCTCGTAGGTTTGCTATTACATGCTTGTTAGTTCGGATTATCAAGAGGAAAGAGCGATATGAAGAGTGACTTACAAGGTTGTGACCAGTGCCGCGGTGCTGGCTACCAACAAAGCTGATGGGAGTGCGAGAGTTGACCATATGCCTAATCAGCTGTTGGCGGTACGCCCACATCTCATGGTCCGAAGACTCGGCGGGTGACCCAGAGGAAAGCGAGCCACCGACAGGCATGATGTGAATCTTATCACCCGTGTAAGCGCAGGCGCGACGTCCGAGGGTATTATTTCCATGGTGGAAATCACCACGGTGCAAAGTGAGGTTACCGTGTTGGTTGTGATTGTCAGGATGGTGCAGGTGAGAGATAAAAGTAGGCTTAGTAGTGTTGTTGAAGTTATCAGCGTGATCTTCGAATCCACGGAATTCAGTGTCATTGACGAAGCGAGTCAAATTGACAGCTGCAAAGTGGGGCTCAGCGATCTTAGTGGCCTGGGGTGCGCTGCTTTGGGTAACACTGACGGTCGTAGAGTTCACCGAGTCCGTAGTGTTCTCAGAGTCAACACTCAGAAGCCAAGAAGTGGGAAGACCATGAGCAAGACCGGCGAACAGAGCCGCATTGGCAACGAGAAACTTGGTAGAGAAGATCATGATGAAATGAGAAATAAAGGCAATGAATGCGATGATAAGAACAGTTATGAAATTATGCGAAGATGCGAATATGAGAAGAATGAGTGATGCCAAGAGAATGAAGATGCAATGCAGATGCGGAATCAGGTCCAAGGAGACTGATGGCTTGGAATTACTTGATGTTAATGGAAGGTGCCAACCAGTGTCGTTCTTATATTCAACGACTATTGCCTCTTTGGCTATCATAATCAACACTACTACCAAATCTTTGACAGGCGTACGTAGTCAGGAGTCACACTGCGAGTGAAAAGGTACCAACTTCTTTCATCATGTAGAGGTCACTGGGGACGATCCGCATTCTAGCCTACCAACATCCGGTATATTCTTTGAACAGCATACGCAAGAGCACACCACAACCCTTTGTTGAGTTTAGAAGATTATGTCTCTCTTTTACCGATGGCAGAAAAGATACTGATATCTTCATGATCTGTATTCCTTTGGTCCAACGGTAAGACAAGCTAAATATAAACACAAAGGCAAAATGTCAATACAGCCTTGACTGTGATGCGTACTTTCTTTGGGCTGGTCAAAAGATTTTGTTGGTTGGAAGTATAGATGTCAATGTGGAAGGTGCCAACCACTGTTGTTCTTATATTCAACGACTATTGCCTCTTTGGCTATCATAATCAACACTATTTCTAAATCTTTGACAGGCGTACGTAGTCAGGAATCACACTGCGAGTGAAAAGGTACCAACTTCTTTCATCATGTAGAGGTCACTACGGACGATCCGCATTCTAGCCTACCAACATCCGGTACATTCTTTGAACAGCATACGCAAGAGTACACCACAACCCTTTGTTGAGTTTAGAAGATTATGTCTCTCTTTTACCGATGACAGAAAAGATACTGATATCTTCATGATCCATATTCCTTTGGTCCAACGGTAATACAAGCTAAATATAAACACAAAGGCAAAATGTCAATACAGCCTTGACTGTGATGCGTACTTTCTTTGGGCTGGTCAAAAGATTTTGTTGGTTGGAAGTATAGATGTCAATGAAAGGACTTTAGGGTTACCAAAGTTGTGATCAATATTGCGGCTCAACAACTCTAGAAAGAGGGATGTACTTTCCAATGGGATAATAGATCATCGCAGAGTGTGGGGTCGGCTATGGACATCTTAGTTTAAGGCCTGTCTAGAATCAATTAATAGAAAGGCAGGTCTGTAAAGTAAGACTATATCCAGCAGAGTAGCTCAATAAGTGGCCCTATTGGAAAATATAACATGAATACTTTGAATTTGAATACATGAAAGGGCACTAGGGAGAATCAAGAGTGAATTTGATTATTTATTTTTAGGTTTAAACATGAATTTGCACAAGTAGGGTAAAGCCAAGGCACTCTAGTGGTTAAACCAACCATTGCAAACGGCTGTCTTTAAGGAACTAGCATAGACAGAAGCCAACTTCTTAAAGCCATCTGGGGAAGGTAACCCAGAAGTAATAAGATCTCCTGAATCAAGTGTCCCAGAAACATCTGCGTACAATATATGACGACCCTGCTTAGCATACTTAGACACAAGGTTGGCATAGTTGGCGTTGACCTTGATAGCCTTTTCTTGTCCGGCGCCATCATTGATGCGTGGTAATGCGGAAAGAACGACAACTACGTCTTTGTTCCACGAANGCCAACTTCTTAAAGCCATCTGGGGAAGGTAACCCAGAAGTTATAAGATCTCCTGAATCAAGTGTCCCAGAAACATCTGCGTACAATATATGGCGACCCTGCTTAGCATACTTAGACACAAGGTTGGCATAGTTGGCGTTGACCTTGATAGCCTTTTCTTGTCCGGCGCCATCATTGATGCGTGGTAATGCGGAAAGAACGACAACTACGTCTTTGTTCCACGAAAATATATCACTGAGGAAAGCGTCCATGCGAGTAGGGGCTTGGAGGTAGTCAGCCGAGTTGGAAGACATGACGTCTGCAGTCCCAGCGGTAAGGATAATCCCGTTGGGGCTAGTACTGGAGAGAGCACTGATGACCTTGGAGTGGATCACAGGGATTGTCTGGTAAGCGTACCCTTCATACGTTTGCTACATGGCGTGTTAGTGACATTTTTACAAATATGATACCAGGCGAGAGGAAAACATACGACGTACTGTGCAGTACCCTTATGCTGAGTACCAACGTAGTTAATGCGAGCCTGGACGCCCATGAGCTTCTCCAGTTCCTTGCGATACCCCCACGAATCACTCTGGTTTGTCTCATTAGGGTCACCAGTAGCCATGGTGCCACCGGCAGCCATGATCTTGGCCGTGTCTCCAGTGTAAGTGCAGTCACGGATCCAAAGGGATTGGCCAGCAGTATTAGGGGGAACAGTGAAATGGTTCATAACCTTGGTACTGTTCTGGATGCTGCTTCTAGCTGAAAGGGTAGGCATGGCGGTGGCCAAGGCGGTGAAAAGGGCGGCGTTAACCACGAAGAAGTTCATGGGAGAGATCATGTTGATGCTGATGGATGATGGATGCTTAGAATGAATATGATTGTCGAGTAATGAGAGAATGTTGGAGCTATGATATGATACAATGAACGACGAATATCAAAAGAATGAAGATGCCAATAAAGATGCCAAAGCAGATGGTTCCCGAGCGGCGGATGAATCAAGGATATGATACTCTAGGTCAGAATGAGATGGCGTCAGCCCCTCTATATAGTTGACCACATTGATTTCCTTTGAAGGGAATGACCACTAAAAAGTAAACCGCTTGCTCTATACTTAAACTATCACCCGTACAACATCGTACGGCTGTTTGTTTAAACCAACATCCTTTGGTTTAATGCAATGCCAAGACTGCCGCTAGTCTTTCAGGTCGTCANCTGCTTCTAGCTGAAAGAGTGGGCATGGCGGCGGCCAAGGTGGCGAAAAGGGCGGCGTTAACCACGAAAAAGTTAATGGGAGAGATCATGTTGATGCTGATGGATGATGGATGCTTGGAATGAATATGATTGTCAAGTAATGAGAGAATGTTAAAGCTATGATATGATGCAATGAACGACGAATAACAAAAGAATGAAGATGCAAATAAAGATGCAAATGCAAGTATCTCCCGAGCGACGGATGAATAAAGGATATGACGCTCTAGATCTGAATGAGATGGCGTCAGCCCCTCTATATAGTTGACCACATTGATTTCCTTTGAANATCGTACGGCTGTTTGTTTAAACCAACATCCTTTGGTTTAATGCAATGCCAAGACTGCCGCTAGTCTTTCAGGTCGTCAGAGCGACATCCAACACTGGCGAGAGTTAATCTTCTGTGGAATCTGGAATAACCATTGTGGTAGACAAACTCTAAATATAAAACTAGGGTTAAACCGTACCGCTCAAATACTCAAACTATTTGTATATTTGAGAACAGCGCCGTCAAGGTTCCTGCATATCCACAAAAGCCTAATTTTGTGGGAGGACATGTGAAGCGAGAGACAGTACGACTGTATATGGCGTATTGTTTCTTTGACCGAAAGCAAAGCAGAAGCATTCATGCTCCGTATTAGATTGGAGCTATACATGTGAGAACGGCTGCGCCAAAAACGAAGCGAATTGTTTGTACTTGCCATGGGTATGTACATGCCGTATGAGGATTTATGTAGTATGTGGTCTTTATATAGCCTAAAGGAGCGCAAGTTGGAGAATGAGCATCCATCAGATAGAAGGTGTTGTATTCAGGATGTGGATCAGCGAAATATATTGAGATATTTTCTAAACTTCGTTACTCTTGTGTTGTCTGGGAGAATCGGCATTTTGGTATACTGCAGCCTCAGACTGCTAAAGTGTGGCTATCACTGTGAACATCAAATTATGGAGAAAGGGTCAAGATAGTTGTATTGGCCATTCTTCAGTGACGGTATGTTCAGTTATCTATCTGGAAGAGAGGGAGAGATTATATCCTCCCGTCCGCCGCGATAGCGGGGTCAGAGCTTCTGACAGACTGGGAGGCATCAGCATACCACTGCG
Source organism: Huntiella omanensis (assembly GCA_000833645.1). Lineage (NCBI taxonomy): Eukaryota > Fungi > Ascomycota > Sordariomycetes > Microascales > Ceratocystidaceae > Huntiella > Huntiella omanensis. The sequence continues at coordinate 17,451 of JSUI01006465.1, forward strand.
CCAAAAGAATTGGTACCTTTGGACTTTGTTATCAGTGAACACTCCATCATGGTCTACATAGAGCGCATTTCTTATACAGTTATCAGTGAGAAGCGAACACTTAGCGAGTAGCCATCAGACAGGACAGACGCTGACACAATGGCCCAACTTGTTGAACTTAGCTGTCAGCTCTGCTGATTGGTGCAGCGTCTTGGTGTAGAGTTGGTGTCGTTCAGTAGCACTGACAGGGATCTGACCACTGGATGTCATAACAGAAAGGGATAAGGCTTCCAAAATGGCAGAGCTTAATCCAACACCCTTGTGTGCTGTGACGTCATTATAAATGAATGAATTTTGTTGCTCTATTAGTATTAAATGAAACTATAAACATGGGTCTATCATTCTCTACTCCCCGCGTTCTCTCCTACAATGCAGGCCCGGCTAGATTGATATGACAGCAAATGGTCCAACTATGTAAATTAGGAGCAATTGTAGGTGGGGTCGTTGGGCTTCCACAGCTGAAGAAAATCCGAGTCCGAATGAAGTGACAAGGAAACGACTGGTCACTTGTAAGTAGGTGACCCTCCAACGAGGGCGAGGCGTGGTGGTGAAGCACACAATAACGGCGGACCAAGAATATTCGTCAAAACAGAAAAGAAAGATCAGAAGGCGGGGTTTAAGAGGCCGCTGGAAAGGTAAGCCGGGGCTGTCCCTAGGCTCATCGTAGGATTCGGCCCGGAGGGCGGCGTTGAAGATGTCGGAAGGTTGCTACCCATGTCCATGGCTTGTCTGAGTTCGTTGGCGTCAATATCAAGCGAGTGGCCAGGGAGTCATTGTAACTTTTCATCAGTAGTCGAACTGTCTCCACCAGGTCGCACTGTAACTCTGCATAGAACTGAGCCTTGGGCCATCTCAACGGCGGCGTCTGACTAAGAACGTCAGGACACCAAAAGGTCAGGTATGATATCGTTTGGCAGGCCCAGCCGCAATGACAGCTGCCAGGCCATGTCTGTAAGCTTACAGACTCCCGCCATATCGCGGTATTGGAATGCCTAATTCTCAGACACCCTAGAAACCGGTTCTCACNGCCCTCTCATACACCCCCTCTGATGCTTACCCTCTCTTCTCACCGAAACCTTCTACTCCTGGCGCGCCACTGATTGGGCGTATGAAACCCATGGATCAGCATGCGTAGTTGTGCAATCCGTCAAATGATAGCCGGTCATGTTGTTGACTCTTGCATGCGCGCCTCTGAGCTTTGTCCCATGTGCACCAAGTACTCACATGGCGGCTCACAAGCCGCCTCTATAGGAAGACGAGGCAATGGTGCAGTGCGTACTGCCCCCGTGTAAAATCGTAGTGCACAAGACTGTAATTTTTCNAATTCTCAGACACCCTAGAAACCGGTTCTCACCCGCAGTCAATCTCGATTGCAACCTTGCAGTCTTCCTCCATTTCATGTCCTTCCGCATGCTTCTTCCCGGGTCCGTCGTCAGTTTCATTGCTATAAAAGCTCATCCCGTTCGCTGCCCTCTCATACACCTCCTCTGATGCTTACCCTCTCTTCTCATGGAAACCTTCTACTCCCGGCGCGCCACTGATTGGGCGTATGAAACCCATGGATCAGTATGCGTAGTTGTGCAATCCGTCAAATGATAGCCGGTCATGTTGTTGACTCCTGCATGCGCGCCTCTGAGCTTTGTCCCATGTGCACCAAGTACTCACATGGCGGCTCACAAGCCGCCTTTATAGGAAGACGAGGCAATGGTGCAGTGCGTACTGCCCCCGTGTAAAATCGTAGTGCACAAGACTGTAATTTTTCCGGTTCGTCCATTTGTATCCGCGGGAGCTCTTAATGTGCAAGGGCCGCGGGAGAAAACGTCAACCATAGTCTCTGCCCAACCTTGAAGATCACTCTCAAGGCCTCCCAACTGCATAGATCATCCTGGGTAGGAACGTGAAGGAGTGTGGTATTCTTACTTCGTTTGGTGCGCATTCCCACATAAGACGAATGCAATAAATGGGCATGAAAAAGCACACTACCCTAGAACTTACCCCCGGCGTATATTTGAGGTTAGCTACAACATGCGTTGAGAGTCCTACCTATGCATGCGTTCGCTAACGTCTGTTGATGTGGGTCACCATATAAGACAGGGCAAACACTAACCAGAAAGGAGTTTATTCCTGCTTAGCAGCAAAAAAACATGATAAACCTCTTGTTCTGCTGGCCATGACGTCATTGTGTATACTTGTGCATGTACACACAATCGTTATGCACGCATGTTTATTTAGCCGCACCAAAACAGACCAATCACGGCTGACGTCACAGCATGGAGAAAGGGCCAAGATGGACGTCTTCAATCAGGACTTCACTTTGCATTGAGGGAGGTATATTTCCTCCATTGTTTGGCTGACCATGGTGTGAGCCTATCTTCTCGCTTTCAAAAGGTATAACTAGATGGCGACAATACGATGCACGCCGAGCTATAGTTTTTGCTACTAGTGCCTGTAGCATAACTGCGTTGGACCGAACAGACTCGTCAAAAGAATTCCAAATTTGCTCTGTAGTATACAAGGTGTTATAATATTACAATGTCCTCTAAGTCGAACTACCTATCCCTCTATGCTTTCGAAAGCAACTCCTGAACAAACCCAACTAACTCACTCACTGGCTTCATCTCTTTAACCCCCAAGGACCGACACTGAACCTCGCACATGCCCTCCTTGAAAGCTTTACCAGCAACAACAAGTACTGGGAATCCAATAGCATCCGCATCGTTCAGCTTCCATGGAATCGACGCCTTCCGGTCATCCAACACAACATCCAAGTCTTTGGCTAATAAATCGTACAGACCACCAACTTCCTCCGTGATATCCTTACTAATAAGAACCACCTCAAACGGTGCGATAGCCACTGGCCACTTGAGCCCCTTCTCATCACTCTGGGTCTCAGCAATAGCACCAATAATCCGGGTGACGCCAATACCAAAGCAGCCCATCTGCATGGGGACATTAGTTTCGTCTTTGCCTGATGGCGAGACATTGGCGGGCATATTGAAACGGGCGTTAAGAGCTTCAGAGTAACGAGTGCCGAGATAAAAGGCATGCCCGAGTTCGAGAGTCTTGTCTAGTTTGATGTGACCAGATTTGCAGGAGGAGCAGGTGTCGCCTTCGGCAATGCGGAAGAGGTTTAATGGCGACGAGGGAGTTCCTTGGATGACCTTTTGGGTGACGGGGACAGTTGCAGTGATACTTTGTGGGATGACTAGAGCCTCGGGTGCTGTGAATGAAGGGCCGAGACGTACATCGTATATGTTGCAAATCTGAACAGGAGCAGGCTCAGATTGTGTGAGAGTAGGGTTAAGCGCCTCTGTCCAAAATGGAATAGCATTCTCGATGCCAGCATCAAGATCAGCAACTTGGCCCTTGACAGCATGGAGATTCAAAGGACACTCCTCGCCTTCAATACCCGGGTAAAACACATTCACCAGGGTTTGTCTATCTCTCGAGATACCTCTCCAAACCCGTACATTGTCCTCCGGTACCACCAAATCATTTGCTACTTCGGGCACAGTAGTCTCGGCAATCTCACTACTGGCTACAAAGTCGCACGTATCACAACTGGCCACAACGTCTTCACCAAGCTGACTAGCCACATGGAACTCGTGGCTCATGTTACCGCCCATGTCACCAGTGCTAGCCTGGGCCTGAAGAAATGGGATCTTGAGGTCACCAAAGAAGTTGACGTAGGCCTTACGTACCTCTTCATAGGTGGCGAGTGCGTCTTTGATAGTAGTGTCGAAGGTGTACATGTCCTTCATGACAAATTCGCGACCACGGAGTAACCCGTGGCGTGGGCGGGGCTCATCACGGTACTTGGGAGCTGAGGCTTGTTAGTTGGATGGGACTAAGTCTTACATAGCACGAGCTTACTGATTTGGTACAGTCGGAGAGGAAGCTGTTTGTATGAGTTCACAGTCTTCTTCACAATAGTTGTGATTTCCTCTTCATGGGTTGGTCCCAAGATGAAGTCACCCTTCTTCCGGTCTTGAACATGGAAGACCTAATCATGAACGATTAGCCGCCAGTCATTAAAAAGACCAGATACCCGCTTTAACCTACATCAGCTGCCATGCTGTCAAAGCGGCCACTCTCCTGCCATAGCTCTTTAGATGACAATGACGACATGGCCAATCTAGTCCCGTTAACACTAGACATGTGATACTCAAGAAGGCTCTCCAACTTCTTAAGAACTCTGAGACCTAGAGGAAGCAAATGAAACATTCCTTGGTTTGACTACAACATGTCAGTGTCCGCCTAAGATACTACAAGACTTTCCTGAAGCTAACCTGACGAAGGAATCCTGCCTTCAACAACCGGGTGTGACCCGAAGCTACAAATATAATCAGCTACGATGGCCTTTTTCAGGACTCCAAGCTTAGCTTACTATCTCCAACAGCCTCTGTTATTCCACCCGTAGGAACCCAAGTCGTAGTCATCGTTTTTCTCAATGGAGGGCGGCACTATTACCCAAGTCAGTACACGGTCAGAGTCTTGCTCATCACATCGGACTCACTGATGAATGAGCCCGGATCTGACCCGCCAGATTCAATCTAGCCTGTGCCACGAAGGACTTGCCAACCGGTGACCGTAATAATCTTCCAATAACCATGGCGTTGTCTTTTTGAAGTCCACCAATGATGCTATCACTCTTTCGCCGCAACCCTCAATTCTTCCCGGTGAGCCAGCCAAACCCTGGAAATATCAACGTAGGCATGTGTCACGTGATAACTTACATGGATAGCACCTCGGCGTGTTATCGTCTTATCGATCCCACCAAGCTCACCGCCCGGCAAAATATTTTTGGACCAGAAACTTTTTTTGTCTAGGCTTAGAGCCAAATCGAGGGCCGCAAGAATAGCGGATACCATATAAGCTGTATCACAAAATCCACAGTCGCCCCCCAATTGCGTTACAATAACCCGGGCTTGTGGTTGACTCTCTTTTCCCTATTCACTCTTTTGTTCCTCCCCTCATTCTCGACAGCCGGCCGCTCACAATGGGCAAGTTCGACTCGCCCCGCGCCTCCGGCTCTTCATACAACAACAAGCGCAAGTCTGATTACAACGATAGCAAGTCGCCCAAGCGCGGCCGCAAAGATTTCAGCAAGCCCGCCGATACTCCAGACAACTCGCGCTCTTTCAAGAAGGGCGCCGCCAGCACTGATGATCGTGAGACGCTCTTGAACGAGATCAAGCTTCTTGGCGGTGATGATGCCGACCTGGACTTGGTCCTGGGTGTGGACTCGGATTCAGAGACTGAGGGTGGCAATGGCAAGTCTATAAATGGTCTGGCTGATGAGCTGAAGAAGTTCGCTGCCGGTCTGGGTATCGAGGCGCCAGCAGATATTGCGGAAAACGAGGACGAAGAAGCCGAGTCTGACTTCGAAGACGGCGCCGATACTACCGCTGCGGTAGAGAAGGCTAAGGAAGAAGCCAAGGCCAAGGCTGATGCTAAAAAGGAAAAGAAGGAACAGGAGAAGAAGGATAAGAAGCAAAAGAAGCGCGAGGAAAAGGACCGGAAAAAGGAGGAGAAGAAAAAGGCGGCTGAGGAGAAGACGGCAGCGGCGGAAAAGGCGGTAGAGGTCGCTAAGGCCAATGAAGCAGCTCTGGCAGAGAGACAAAACTTTGACTCCAAGAAGTCAAAAATGGTGCGCGCAAATCAAAATCCGAAATGTATATAAACGAATTATTGCTAATCTCTATTCTTGGTACCCCGCTATAGACCTTTGAGCCCCGCTCCGATTGGCACGCCGCCGAACTCCCCGCGCTCCCGGCGCCAAAATCAGACGACATTACCAAGCACCTCACCGTTATTCAGACCCTCAAGGACCACGCCAAAAACCTTCTCGAAGCTGATGCCGCTCTATACAGCACCACTATTCTGTCTTCATCATCGCACAAGTTCCTTTCCACCATTATGGCCTCTGGTACCATGAGCGACAAGGTTTCCGCTCTGACCCTTGCTATTCAAGAATCCCCTCTTCACACCGCCCGGCCGTTTGATGCGCTCATCAGCTTGGCCTCCAAGAAGTCGCGCAGTCAGGCTATTATTGCGCTTAACGCAGTAGTCGATTTGCTCGGCCCTGGTCTTGTTCTGCCTGCCGACCGGAGATTACGCCAATTCCGTAACCAGCCTGCGCTTATCGGTGCGCTTCAGGCGGCTAACGTGACTAAGTGGTCGGCGGATCAGAAGCTTCCTGCTGGTCTGACGGAACAACATCTTATCTACTGGTCATATGAGGAGTGGCTCAAGGAGGCGTATTTCCGGGTGATTCAGCTTTTGGAGACCTGGGCGTCGGACGAGGTAGATTACTCGCGTTCCCGTTCTATCGATTTCATCTACAACCTGCTCAAGGAGAAGCCCGAGCAAGAAGCCAACTTGATGAGACTCCTCGTCAACAAGCTCGGTGATCGCGATCGCAAGGTCGCCTCGAGAACCTCTCACCTCATGCTTCAGGTCCAGAACCTTCACCCCGGTATGAAGCCCATCGTGGTTAAGACCATTGAGCACGAGGTCCTTCTCCGCCCTGGTCAGACTATCCGCGCCCGCTACTACGCGATTAACACTCTCAACCAGACTATTCTCAGCACCAGGGAGTCCGCGGTTGCCGAGTCACTTGTCAGCATTTACTTTGACCAGTTCCAGATCCTGCTTAAGAGCGGTGATCTGGGTTTACCTATGGAGAACGAGGCGACCAAGGAAACCGCCGAAGACCAGGAGAAGGGTAGCAAGGGCCGCCGGAGACGTGGTCCTGCTAAGCCTAAGCCTGATGTTCAGACTGGTGATTCGTCGGAGAAGCTTGTTTCGGCTATTCTCACGGGTATCAACCGTGCGGTGCCTTTCACTGATGCTTCTTCGACCAAGCTGGACGATCACCTGAACACCTTGTTCCACGTTGCTCACTCTTCCAACTTCAACACTAGTATCCAGGCTCTTACCCTCATCCAGACTCTCAGTACCAAGCGCGCCATGGTCATGGACCGCTTCTACCGCACTATGTACGAGTCTCTTCTCGACCCTCGTCTTGTTACCTCTTCCAAGCAAGCCATGTACCTCAACCTTCTTCTTCGCTCTCTCAAGGCTGATGTGGATATGCGCCGTGTCAAGGCCTTTGCCAAGCGCATGATGCAAATCACCAGTGTACACCAGCCCCCCTTCATCATCGGTCTGCTCTACGTCCTTCTCCAGCTCCGCAAGACCATGCCTGATCTGGCAACTCTCTTCAACGAACCTGAGGAGGAGATTGAGGCTGAGGGCGAGGCGTATGATGGCCGCAAGCGTGACCCCCAGTTCAGCAACGCCCACCGGACGTGTCTGTGGGAGGTGGCCCCTCTGGTCACCCACTACCACCCTTCAGTCGCCGTTTACGCCTCATCTCTGCTCGCCGGCAAGGATCTTCCTCAGAAGCCCGATCTGGAGTCTCACAGTCTGATCCGCTTCCTTGACAAGTTCGTCTACAAGAACGCCAAGGAGAAGGATGGTGCCCATGGCCAGTCCATCATGCAACCTCTCCAGGTTGCCAAGGACGTCCAAGACCAATGGCTGCGCAGCAAGACCTCTGTCACCACCACCACCAATGTCAACACTCCCAACTTCTGGAACAAGAAGGCCGAAGACGTCGCTGTCGAGGATGCCTTCTTCCACCAGTACTTCAGCCAGGTTGGCAAGGCCTCGCAAGCTACTAAGAAGCAGGCTGACTTGGAGGATGTGGATGACGATGAGGTTCTCAAGGCTCTTGTCCGTAGCTCCGGTGGTGACGCCGATGGCGACGAGGACAGTGAAGGTAGCATTGACATGGACGGCTACTCCGACTCAGACGACGACGCCGACCTTGCCGCAGCCATGGCTGACTCCGATTCTGACGATGTCGAAGGTGCTTCAGACGACGAGGAAGGTGGTGCGGCCGTTGGAGGCTGGGAGACCGGCGAGGGCGTCGATCTCAACTTCGACTCTGACTCAGATGAAGATNCCAGTACTTCAGCCAGGTTGGCAAGGCCTCGCAAACTGCTAAGAAGCAGGCTGACTTGGAGGATGTCGATGACGATGAGGTTCTCAAGGCCCTTGTCCGTAGCTCCGGCGGTGACGCCGATGGCGACGAGGACAGTGAAGGCAGCATTGACATGGACGGCTACTCCGACTCAGACGACGACGCCGACCTTGCCGCAGCCATGGCTGACTCCGATTCTGACGATGCCGAGGGTGACGCCGAAGATGCTTCAGACGACGAGGAAGGCGGTGCGGCCGTTGGAGGTTGGGAAACCGGCGAGGGCGTCGATCTCAACTTCGACTCTGACTCAGATGAAGATATGGAGGATGCGCCAGAGGAGGCGGCCGAGCCAGAACTCCAGAGTGCAACCAAGAGAGGACGCATGTCGCGGAAGGAGTTCAAGGCTTTGCCTACTTTTGCGTCGGCGGACGACTATGCTACGCTTATGGCGGACGAGGAGGACGAGGATCTGGGGATGTAAAAAGGGGATCCTGCATTTTGGGTTTGTTTGGTTTGGGCATTTTATATCAGATTTCTTGTATTTATGTTTCTGTAATATCACGGCGTTTGCTTTTTTTGTTGATTTGGGGGGAGTTCTGATTTTGTGAATAGTGTGTTTGGTGTGTCGGGATGGGTTAGAGGACTCTGTGCGACAGATTAGTGTCGAGCATTTCAAATGACGATATGTATGAGGATCACTTACATCTATTGAGGCTCAAGGTGTTAGTCGCCAAGGCGACATTAGTCGTACTAGAGATATCGCTCCTAGACCATGTCAACTTCCATCTGATAACGATAGTCATGTGTGCAATGTAGACAGTAAGGTAATAGTAGTCACGTAGATATGGCAGTGATACAGAATTCAAGGTTTCCAAAGGGAATATCAAAAGAGGTAACACGTGTGTACGTTTATATACAAGCGCGCGAGACCTATGTTAGTTAGGTTAGTGTCAATGTCCACACCCAAATGAAGCCCAACAGGATGTTTTTCAGGCCAGAGTCAATTCTAGAGCGCATAAGATAACTAATCTGTCGGTTTTTTTAACCGGGCATTCTTTTAAACATTAACTCTAATTCATTAGTTGAGCTTAAACAGTGGCAGGAATTGACATGTCTCAACTTAAATTGACTTGCCAGATTTGGTTATTAGCCATTTGACATGTCAGACTTTAATCGATGCTCTCGGGTTTTTTATTCGTTACCCTCATGCAGGCTTAGCCTATGGATAGACTGCTCTCTGGTTCACAGTAACCTAGACTATAAAACTCTAATCCCCCAGCCAAATCGTAGTTACTCTCGCCTCATTAACACCTTAGCTCATCTACCGCTCCATGACTAGCCTATCTCTTTGATAAAGTTCAGCAAAGCCACTTTGGCTGATTTCTCCTGGAATAGAACTTCTGAAGATAAGGCTGTCACATCCATCTCTAGAGCAGCTTTCATCCTTTTCAACCGGAACCTTGAACATTCACGCAGTACATGGGCGACTGTCTCTCGGTCCCTTCTGTACATCCTGCAGACTGCATCTTGCCGCTTCTTCGCATTCCTCGAGAACGGTAGATAGTATCCCTTCCCTAAATCCAACCCAAAGTAAGCGCTCTCGGTTTTTTTTTCGTTTTTTTTTTTGTAATAATCGGCAAGTTCCGTGAATACGGCCTGTCATATTTAACCTTAATTTCAACCACACATTTGATGCTTCATTTCAATGGCGGTGTCTCACCTGGGTTTTATCCATAAACTTCGTCATGTAATTGAACATTTGAATCGGTGAATGACGTTGTCACTCTTTCCCGCGAACTACCCAGAACTCGGAAACTTCCGTGTGTCAATTCTGTCAATGTCAACCTTAATTTTGAGCCTCAACTTTGACAGTTTATTTCAACAAAAATGACTCACCTTAATTTATGCTTAAACTTTGCGAGGCCAGCGGGTACATTAACTGGTGTATGCCATTCTGAATCTTTCAATATGTGTCATCATACATGAATACCTGTAACTTTTGAAAGTCCGGGGTATCAAGATCGCCCTCCATTTTAAGGCTCAACATTCACAACTGATTTTGACGACAATGTGTCACCCAGATTTTATGCATAACTTTTGACGTCTCATTTGACAGATGACTTGATGAATGATGCCCTCGAGGTCATCACCTAATCCCATAATGTCTTTGAACTTCTCTGGGTGCGACTTGCCAAAGTCAACCTTAATATTGAACTGCAACTCTAATGATCCTATTCTGTGAGACTGTCTCACCTTAAATGTATACATACCCTTCGACATGTCACTCGATATGCCACACTTTCAATAGCACATCTGCTACTTTGATACACGTCATTACAGGACTCTACAAATTTTGTGGGCATGTGCTGATAAAATGAAGCATGATGTTGAGCCTCAACTCTAATGATCCTTTGCGTTGGTAATGTCTCACCTCGAGTTTATGTATAACCTTTGGCATGATATTTGACATGCCGCATGCTAAATGACACACATGTTCCTTGAAGATCTGGTGGTTTTGTAGATATGTACTGAAAATGACAACGTTACTGCTAAGCCTCAGCTCTAATGGTCCTTTAGGTGACAATGTCTCACCTCATCTTCAGCTGATTTGTTTAACCCTTCGATGCCCTACAATCATAAATGATAATTAGATGACATGCTCCGCTGTTTTTCATGGTTAGCATTCTTCAGATAGAGGCTATGTCATCCATCTTGGTGCCGTCTGTCAAATTCAACCTTAATTGAGAGACACAACTTNCCATCTGACAACGATTACCATGTATCCGATGTAGACAGTAAGATAATAGTAGTCACAAAGATATGGTAGTGATACAGAAGTCAAGGTTTTTAAGAGAACTAATAAGAGAGGTAACACGTGCGTACGTTCATATACAAGCGCGCGAGACCTATGTTAGTCGGGTTAGTGCCAGTGTCTACACCCAAATGAAGCCCAACGAGATGTTTTTCAGGCCAGAGTCAATTCTAGAATGCACGAGATAACTAATCTGTCGGTTTTCGAACTCAGTATTCTTTTAAACCTTGACTTTAATTCATCAGTTAAGCTTAAACAGTGACAGGAATTGACATGTCTCAACTTAAATTGACTTGCCAGATTCGGTTATTAGACATTTGAGGTGTCAGACTTTAATCGATGCTCTCGGGTTTTTTATTCATTACCCTTATACAGACTTAGCCTATGGGGAGACTGCTCTCTGGTTCACATTAACCTGGACTATAAAACTCTAATCCCCCAGCCAAATCGTAGTCACTCTCGTCTCACTGATATCTTCGCTCATCTATCGCTCCATGACTAGCCTATCTCTTTGATAAAGTTCAACAAAGCCACTTTACCTGATTTCTCCTGGAATAGACTTTCTAAAGATGAGGTTGTCACATCCATCTCCAGAGCGGCTTTCTTCCTTTTCAACCGGAAGCTTGAACATTCACGCAGTACATGGACGACTGTCTCTCGGTCCCTTCTGTACATCCTGCAGACTGCATCTTGTCGCTTCTTCGCATTGCTCGAGAACGGTAGATATTAGCCCTTCCCTAACTTCAATCCAAAGTAAGCGCTCTCGGCATTTTCCGCTGTTTTCATAATAATAATCGGCAAGTTCCGTGAATACGGCCTGTCATATATAACCTTAATTTCATCCACAGATTTGATGCTCCATTTCGATGGCGGTGTCTCACCTGGGTGCTGTGTATAAAATTTGTCATGTCATTGAACATTTGAATCGGTGAATGACGTTGTCATTCTTTCCCGTGAATCTACCCAGAGCTCGGAAAGTTCCGTGTGTCAATTCTGTCAATGTCAACCTTAATTTTGAGCCTCAACTTTGACAGTTTATTTTAACAAAAATGACTCACCTTACTTTTATGCTTAAACTTTGCGAGACTGGTTGGTACGTCAACTGTTGTATGCTACTCTGACTTTTCCAATCTGGGCTGTCATATGTATATAAATACCAGTAACTTTTGAAAGTCCGAGGTGTCAAGATCGCCCTCTATTTTGAGCCTCAACATTCACAACTGATTTTGACGACGATGTGTCACCTAGATTTAATGCATAACTTTTGACGTCTCATTTGACAGGTGACTTGGTGAATGATGCTCTCTAGGTCATCACCTAATCCCATAATGTCTTTGAACTTCTCTGGGTGCGACTTGTCAAAGTTAACCTTAATATTGAACTGCAACTCTAATGATCCTATTCTGTGAAACTGTCTCACCTTAAATGTATACATATCCTTCGACATGTCACTCGATATGCCACACTTTCAATAGCACATCTGCTACTTTGATACACGTCATGACAGGACTCTACAAATTTTGTGGGCATGTGCTGATAAAATGAAGCATGATGTTGAGCCTCAACTCTAATGATCCTTTGCGTTGGTAATGTCTCGCCTCGAGTTTATGTATAACCTTTGGCATGACATTTGATATTCCGCACGCTAAATGACACACATGTTCCTTTAAAATCTGGGGGTTTTGTAAATATGGACTGAAAATTACAGCGTTACCGCTGAGCCTCAGCTCTAATGGTCCTTTAGGTGACAAGGTCTCACGTCATCTTCAGCTGATTCGTTTAACCCTTCGATGTCCTATAATCACAAATGATAATTAGATGACATGCTCCGCTTCTTTCAATGAGTAGCATTCTTCAGATGGAGGCTATGTCATCCATCTTGATGCCGTCTGTCAAATGCAATCTTAATTGAGAGACACAACTCTGATGATCCTCTTGACTTGACATGTCTCACCTTAAATGTATTTCCGCGTTTACATGTACTAGCTCTGCTCGCCAGTCTCTACTCAAAGTTCTATATTGATTTTATCTTTTCATCAATCATAGGCGTTAAAGTCCGACAACTTTTCATTTCCCCGCTTTTCGACATCACGCATTCCGGGAATAACACATTCTCTACAACGTAACTTCGATTTTTTTATTTTCACCAGGGCGTGTGAACCATGGAGATTGTAAATATCCCGTTATTACCGCCCGATCATGTCAGATTTGTGTAACACCCACTCAGCTGGTTATTTCCCGTACCAACGGCACTGGAAATAACCAGTTCGCGGGAAGTTGCATAGGGCGGGTACCGGGAGTGGGTTTGTGTCACGATCGATCTTTTGAATTAGCGCGCATGTTTCTTTCAACCTCATAGTCCATGTATACACACATACAACCTGACTCATTGCATCGGAACATCACCCGTTCATACCCACAATCCCATCGGCATTCCAAACGTCCCCGACCCCAACACGTTCCACCAAACTCTCGTTAAACCCTTCTCTTTCTCGCTCATTTCTCCTATGTACACCCGCTGTTCTCTCAGCTTGCGCGTCTATCCTAAAATATCCTTCTTCTCCATCTCCATCCGGCAATCACACCTCCGCCGTCTCACTTGTTTTGTTTCTTTTCTCTGTTTCCAACACCCCCGTCGATCAAACAATATATCAAAGCTGTTCCCATCTGAAACGGTATTAGGGTATGATAGGGTATTCCATGAAATTCGGTGACAACCGAATTCACTATTTGGAATCTGGGAATATCTTCGTCTTTGGGGCGACCTAGTTTTCAACCTTATTTGTGTTGGTATATCCAGATTATTTCCAGGTGAACACACCCCTTGATACACCGCCACAATGGCGCTTCGACTTGACTTTTTCAGAAGGGTGTGTCGACTGGTTATTATCCATGCATCTTATATACCGACCGTCTATTTCCGCAACATGGGTAAACCACCACCACTCACTATCAAAATCAAAATCTGCCTCTCAAAATGAAGCTCAAAAAGTTGGCGATACCTCTCTACTCCGAGCCCTCTCGCAAGCCCATATCCGACAGCCGTCACCACCAGACACAAACCAGGGTCCTACCAAGCTACTCAAAGCCCGTTTGGGCCAGTCTTGGCAGTTTCGCGTTGGCGGAGATGGCGGTTTTGATAGGGACCTTCGTGCGTAGGTTTGACAGTGTTTGGGTACGTGGACAACTGTGGTTTTGCGCCATGGCGAGATTACACTGTTAATGACGGATGACAGTGGAATGTCAAGGCGGATTCTCGGCAGACTTCCGTAGATGGGTAACATTAGGATTGGGATCCTGTTTTTGATGATATGCGGTGGTTTGAATAGACATGTCGGTCTTATATACAGTTACACATGTACTGACACAGATGGCCTCACTTCTCACCGCCACCTCGGACCACTGGAAATATACACCCGTATGCACTTACATACCTACTTTCCCAACCGCCGCCGCTACCACCGATCCCGATCTCCGAACCATTTCTGCGCCAGAAGATCCCACGCGAACTCCCATCTAAGCCTCTCAAAAGCGCCAATTCCTGGCTATGCTTTCTTGGCTGTTGATCAGTATCATCCACCAGCCACATACATCCAAAACTTCACTCCTAATTTGTCTTCTCATTCGCTTCCCAAATACCAAGATTCTTGGCCAAACATCAATATGCGCTCTTATCAACCCTAATATTCGCCTATATAACCCTATAGGTCGCGTATCGAAATTTGAAACAAACAGTACCAGCTTGTTTTGGCGTCTATTCGTTACGACGTTTACAATCGAAACCATGGGGAAATCCGCCTCGGCAAGTGCCAGAACCGTAGAATGTTTGATGTGCGCCAAACGTATATGGGGCACCAAAAAAAGATTTCTTCACTCGTGGCCGTTGGTGAATGTTTCTATTCGTGAATGTTAATTAGTCGTTCCATCTCACATCATGATGAAAACTCACCCACGNCCTCGGTTTCACCCGGCCGTCGCTAAATCTCGTTTCGTCGACCACTGTACATATACACTTACATACCTACTTTCCCAACCGCCGCCGCTACCACCCATCCCGATCTCCGAACCATTTCTGCGCCAGAAGATCCCACGCGAACTCCCATCTAAGCCTCTCAAAAACGCCAATTCCTGGCTATGCTTTCTTGGCTGTTGATCAGTATCATCCACCAGCCACATACATCCAAAACTTTACTCCTAATTTATCTTCTCATTCGCTTCCCAAATACCAAGATTCTTGGCCAAACATCAATATGCGCCTTTATAAACCCTAATATTCGCCTATATAACCCTATCGGTCGCGTATCGAAATTTGAAACAAACAGTACCAGCTTGTTTTGGCGTCTATTCGTTACGACGTTTATAATCGAAACCATGGGGAAATCCGCCTCGGCAAGTGCCAGAACCGTAGAATGTTTGATGTGCACCAAACGTATATGGGGCACCAAAAAAAGATTTCTTCACTCGTGGCCGTTGGTGAATGTTTCTATTCGTGAATGTTAATTAGTCGTTCCATCTCACATCATGATGAAAACTCACCCACGGTATCATGAATTTGTCAGGTTATTACCGGATTATACCTACTGTGACACGACCTACCATGTTCATGTTACCTTGGTCGATTTGCCCCACTTTAGAACAACCTCACCTTCTTGATATGGCGATGTCTTGACTTTGGATATCAAACTTTGGATGCCGATATAAGATGGCTTTTTTGATGAGTTTAAGATACAGACTGAACTGCCGAAACATACAGATACGAAAGATGGGTTCCTCGGATAACTACGACCAGGTCTGTCCTCCATTACTTCAAGATCCAATAAGGCTCGTTCTTCCTCGGTCGATCGACCGGCCGGTCGAATACCGCTCCCGCTCCCGTGCCTGTTCCAATCATCCACTTGTCAAGTATACACATACACATAAACAACCCCATCACAACGACACCGTAAATCTATACACATCCATCAAAACCCCTTATCCAATCAATATCCACGGCCTCGTCTCAGACAACACCCTCGCATAGTTTGGCCCCGCCAAGACTTTTCCCAAACCAAAGCGGTCGTCGCTGTAGCCCCTTCGTCCAAGCAAGCAAGTCTTGTCGCGTTCCCACTGCATGGATAGAAAAAAAAAGAACCCACTGCCACGGTGCGTACACGTCAAACCCGTTCTCCAAAAATAACGTTCATAAGAAGCTGTCAATGCAGCTGTTTCCCGTTTGATGAACTTAGTTCCTCTTTCTTTCTCCTTTTTTTTGATGGTAGCTTGCTTTGCCAGTTCAACATTTCTATTTCACTTCATTTCGTTGGCAGGGCCACGACTCTTTTACTTTTTTCTAAATCTTGGCTTGTTTCTTGGCTGTTTCTCCCTGCCTCTTTTACATTTCACATTTTCTATTTTAATTCAGTTCATATCGCGGCTGGTCCTGATAGCTTGTATAAAGAGAACGGTACATTNTTTTTTTGATGGTAGCTTGCTTTGCCAGTTCAACATTTCTATTTCACTTCACTTCGTTGGCAGGGCCACGACTCTTTTACTTTTTTCTAAATCTTGGCTTGTTTCTTGGCTGTTTCTCCCTGCCTCTTTTACATTTCACATTTTCTATTTTAATTCAGTTCATATCGCGGCTGGTCCTGATAGCTTGTATAAAGAGAACGGTACATTTCCACCATTTCACCACTCTCACCAACTGACCTTTTGAAGAACACCTTTGGGTTTTTAATTCTTACACTCTCTTATCATTCTTCACTTCACTTCTTCATTCATCTTCTTTGGTTTTTTTATTTCTTTTGTCTTTCAACCTTCAAGCTAGTCTTCGAAGTTTCATCAATCGCCCAAATCAACCCTCAAACTTAAAACCCTAACTCACAACTATACAATGGCTCCTTGGGATCAATACGGCCCTCAATACGGTAACCAACAAAGTAAGTATCAAATCTACCCGTCCCTCCTCCTCCTCCAGCCCAAAATTTCCGCCTTCAGCACCTAAGGCCACTCGGCTTCACCACGGGAAGTCGCAAGCGCACTTTCCATTTCAAGTTTCTCAAACTTCCCCCCCAAGAATCCCCACAATTCTTCACCATCACCCACGACGTCTCAGCAACAAGGAAACTCCTTGGTCCCAAAAGGGAAAGAGGAGAAAACAAGAGGTGCCGGCGCTCGCTAGTGTCGGCACCCCCTCTAGAGAAATCCTTCTGGATGTTCCTGCTTCTGAACCATTCTTCAACCAGTGGCAATGTTGCTTCCAAAATGGGAAGTCGTTTACACAGCTGTGCCGGCTTTTTTTCTTGTCCTCTTTGTGCCTGAGTTTGGATTTCGGCGATTGTTGTGAAGAAGGTGTGACGAGTCGGGTTTGCGCAACGTCGGCTCTTTCCGTCTTGACAAAGTCCCTTCTGTTTCNCCCCTTCACACGAACTTGCACAATCTACACCCCCACCAGAAAGGAACGTCTTCTTCTCTTCCATCATCGGGATTTCCTAAGTGTCAGTATACACCCCCATCGGCAAGCTTGGAACACACTTCAAGTTCGGAATACCCCCCCCAAAATCCACACTAAGTCTTGGCTAGTCATTGAGCCAGCTTCATAAAAGCTCGTGGTCTTCCACTTCCATCACGACTTGGTCTCTCTTTTGCTTCATCATTACAAACTTCAAAATCCCCAAACACAATTGCCTTTCATGAGTGTCTCACTCTGTCATTTATCTTCGTCTTGAACATCACCTCGACAACGCACCGAAGCCAAGTCCAACCTCAGTTCCTTTCCACAACTACCTGTTCTTGCCTTTCCTCCGGTGTTCAATCCTCTTCAAGCCTTTTTCACATCTTCGTTACCGGTCTCGGTCCCTCTTACTTACATCATTTCTTTTTTCCCATCTAATTAGACCTCACCAACTTCTCCAACATGTCTCAAGATAGCATTGAGAAGGGAAAGGGCGCCTACTCTGAAGAGCGGGTCGTCATCCAGGCTTCACAGCTCAAGCCTTATGAGCACCGCAAGTTCGCCAACCCTGCTCCTTTGGGTCTGTCGGCCTTTGCCTTGACTACCTTTGTCTTGTCGCTCATCAACATGCGTGTTCGTGGTGTTACTTCTGGTAGCATCATTGTGACGCTTGCTTACGCCTATGGTGGTTTGGCCCAGATGCTCGCCGGCATGTGGTAAGTTACATTGAACTTTTGTTAGTTGTACGATCTTGTCTAACATGATACTTTTCATAGGGAAATGGCCGTTGGTAACACATTTGGTGCCACTGCTTTCACTTCCTACGGTGCCTTCTGGATCGCCTTTGCTATTCTTCAAACCCCTTCGTTCCAGCTTACCAACTTGACTGATGGTCCTTATGCTGAAAAGGGTGAAGATCTTGAGTCTGCCGTTGGTTTCTTCTTGACTGGCTGGGCCATCTTCACAACAATGCTTCTTCTCTGCACACTCAAGTCTACTGTCATGTTCTTCATGCTGTTCTTCTCTCTGGATATTGCCTTTATCTGCTTGGCTCTTGAGAAGTACGCTGCTGCTTCGGGTGCTGAGGAGATGGCTAAGAACCTTGCTATGGCTGGTGGTTTGTTTGGTCTTGTAGCAGCATTTGTTGCTTGGTACAATGCTCTTGCTGGTATCCAAGATAACAGGTTAGTCTTCTTCAACACTCTGTCTCTCACTGAACCATATACTAACATGTTTATTTCTTTAGCAACTCCTTCTTCAAGCTTCCCGTCTTCCCCATGCCCTGGTCCGATGCTGCTCGCGGTATCGGTGGTGGTGATCACCACTAAACAACACGGCATCAGCCATCAAACACTCCTCTCATAGACCAAGAATGAGAGTATCACAACTCTCTTTCCTATCTCCTTTCCTCGTTTTTATTACATTCTGTACATCTCGACAGTGCGTCACTTAACAGAAACAGTTGACACCGGCTCGCTCTTCCCGCCATTCCTCATACCCGGGCCGGTGTCGTTCAACTGGTGTTTTGTATTTTTTTCTTTTTATTTGCCAGCTCTTTTTTCCTTGCGTTGTTACATTGTTATTTCCTTTTTTTGTTGCGTCTTGAGTGGTTTTGGTCATTTGTTATACGGTTTGGGTGCTATTACTTGGGATTTTGGAAGACAAAAATAAAATACCCCCCTCTTTTTTTAATCCAGCTGGTCACATACATACATATCATATATCAAGACATGAAGGAAAGGAATGAAATGGATAATGTTGGAAATTGATAAGGTTGTCATTTTCTAGAAAAACGTNTACGGTTTGGGTGCTATTACTTGGGATTTTGGAAGACAAAAATAAAATACCCCCCTCTTTTTTTTAATCCAGCTGGTCACATACATATCATATATCAAGACATGAAGGAAAGGAATGAAATGGATAATGTTGGAAATTGATAAGGTTGTCATTTTCTAGAAAAACGTTTTTTATCTATTGTGTGACTGATTTTTGAGACATGAAAAGCCTCAATCCAAGGTGGCAACCGATCTTTTAGTTCCTAGAAATTCCGTCCCTGAGGCTCAACTATACACGCTAAAATCCAACAGGAAAAATCTACATTAGTTGGATTGAATAGCTTAGGCTAAATAGATAGCGATGGTCAAATTCGTATGNGAAATTGATAAGGTTGTCATTTTCTAGAAAAACGTCTTGTCTCGTTCTGTTGATTCATCTATTGTGTGACTGATTTTTGAGACATGAAAAACCTCAATCCAAGGTGACAACCAATCTTTTAGTTCCTAGAAATTCCGTCCCTGAGGCTCAACTATACACGCTAAAATCCAACAGGAAAAATCTACATTAGTTGGATTGAATAGCTTAGGCTAAATAGATAGCGATGGTCAAATTCGTATGATGCATCTTATCAGATCAAAAAGACCCCAACAAGGGAGAGATGGGGTTAAGTAGTTAGTCATGAATTGAAGAGATCGGCCCGTTCGATACTCGGAGGGACCCATTATATTCTCTTTGACTTGCAGGTTTATATGCAGGTAATGAATGAATTCTCCAATTCCCGAGTACGTGTAGTGACGNGGATTGAATAGCTTAGGCTAAATAGATAGCGATGGACAAATTCTTATGATGCATCTTATCAGATCAAAAAGACCCCAACAAGGGAGAGATGGGGTTAAGCAGTTAGTCATGAATTGAAGAGATCGGCCCGTTCGATACTCGGAGGGACCCATTATATTCTCTTTGACTTGCAGGTTTATATGCAGGTAATGAATGAATTCTCCAATTCCCGAGTACGTGTAGTGACGAAGGAGATTGTTCTGTGCGTATGTACAATTAGACGTTCTTCTTCCCACGAGTTTCTTTCCAGATCATCGTATTCAGAGGCACTCATCACGTCTCTTCCCAAATCTCCAATCACGATACCCCCACCCACCAAAACGTCAGCAATCCATTTCATCACGACAAATTGAATCCCCACCGACGAAATCCACGGCGTCATACGGCAAAAAGAAGGAGGAATCTCGCGGTTTTTCGCAAATTCCACGGCGTCTTCATGCTGGTTTTTTTGACAAGCGAACAGGGAAGGTTCCTTGGATTATGGTAGGCGCTAGGTGGTTTTGGGAAGGAGACGACACGCCGGTGTGGGTTTAGTTTTTTTTTTCTGGGAATTTGAAGATGGTGTGGGGTTTTTTTCTTTTTACTTGTCTGGGAGGTAGGTTAGTTTTGAATCTTGATATCTTTGAAGTTTTGGAATGGAAGTTGCTTGTGATATGTTGAAGATTGATAGAGAAGCCAAGACGGAAGGATGGAATCCAATGTCATTGTGGTTGATGTAGTCGTTCAACTTCCTATCTTGTAGGTCGATCGGNCACAAAATAGCCAAGCCATAAGCCTCACACGTCAAACTCCATCACCGTCGCATCAATTTGTTCTCCGCGTCCGTCCAATACTATCCGCACACCCCCAAAGCCAAGAATCATTCCACATGTGCTGAAAAAGTAACAGACAGGGAATCTGGGTGTATGTGTGTGTGTCTATATCGATGGCTATGTCGATGGTAGTCCTTGCTTTTTTTCTCGCGACGGCCAATTCTATAGAGGGCTGGGCTGGGCTTTCCGATTTGGGATGGGGACATGCCGGACAATGAGCGAGTTGTGGGATTTCCTTCGGCGTGTCTATTGTTTATTTGGGAAACTGGTGATGGGGAATGAGGAGATGGAGAATAGAGAAGCCATGTGACTGAATGAGGCCCGATGAGAGAGAAAGACAACCCGAGTCTATCACCGTATCCCGTTTCGCATACTCTGCAGAATAACACCACCACGCGGAATTCCCGTCCAACTGCCTGATTCATCAACCGCAAACCACAAGGCTGATCCGATCTCACCAGACCATTCATCAAAATAGCAACAACCAGTCCATCATCAGCTAAAAGAAAACCTCCAAATCATGCCAATGCCAACTCCGAGCCCTCGTAATTGCGACTAGTGGCACCGACTTTCTTTCCTCGATACACGCCCTTACTTGGCCATGTGAACCCTGTAGTTGAGACGAGAGACGAGAACGCCTCTGGGGGCGTAGAGTGGTCTGTACCGATTGAGACGACGGATCCTAGCGGTCTGGGGAGTTTTCGGTATTGAGTATTGCGTGATGACTGGACGGATAGATGGAAGTTGAGGTATTTGGTAGTCGTGAATAACCAACCGTAACGTCGCTATATCCCGTTCGTTTCGCCGTAAAGACAAAGAGACACCACACAGTCCTCGCCGCCAAGAATCCACGCCATCAACTGTCAACAAGAAACACCCTCAGTCCAAGCAAACCTCCACCTAAGCCTCCAAGAAAAACAAATGACACATCGCTGGTTGGCTAGTCTTATATACCCACTAGCGGAAAAGCGGAGTTCGTCAAGACATTGTATGTAAATGATATCGCACATAGACGAGGTTCTGGGTTACCGGGTCGGGTGATGTCGTGTTAGGCAAAGCCAAGCTTTTGATCGGATCGGGGTAGATTCATACGTCAATCGATGGATTTGCGGGACGGGAAGGGAATGAATGACCGGAAAAAGAAAAGGTGGAGATATTACTGATGAGTAAGCTTGATATCAAAGTAGAAGATGAAATTTTGGAAAAAGAGAATGAGAACAAGATAAAGTGACAAACGAGATGACCTCCTTGTTATTATATGTGGTTATGTATGTTCTTTGGCTGACACTTTGAAAAGTGTTATTCCCGTTGGTTGTGGGTATAATCGCTTTGCATTCCTCGTACAAGTGACTATTCCCGTGACGGGGTTTCGTAGATTCTTCGCTTTACGGGCTTAGTAGTTGTAGCCGGTGTATATCCGGGAGAGGAGTTTGCCGGGCCTCGATTTTGCGGGGCTTAAGTGGTTGTTTGCTCATGTATAGTCATCCTGTTAAGCTACATACATACGTCAGTCACTTCCAAAAGTCACTCACCACCAATCAATCAATATCTCCAATAAACCTCCAACACCAACACCCACCTCACCACACTCCAACTGCAACTACTTCAACAACCACTCAAAACCCCACCCATTCCGTCCGTCGCTTCCGCCTTCATGAAAACCCACTTTCTGCTGTCAAATTTGAGCCTCTATACCCCTGTCGGTTCCCACCAAAACGGAAATCCCTCGGTATCGGTATTCGGAAAGGACTTTAAAGCTAGCTTGGTGGCAAGGATGTGAAAATTCTGGAATTACGGGGGTGGTTGTCTTTGTGGTCACGTGAGTGGTTTTTGTTGTACAAGATGGAGATGGAGATGGAGATGGAGTCATGACGGATGGTGGTGACTGTCTTTTGGAGTGCATATGTCTGGATCGAGGAAGTATGTATGTCTCGTCGCTGTGGAATGGATACTCGATGAATCCCTTCCCCTACATATAGCAAACCTCCAATCACGCGTACAATATTTCCTCTATCCTCTGTCCCACTAGCAAGCCCCTTACACTTGAATCCTCCCATCCTCATTCCAACCGTCTCANGTCACGTGAGTGGTTTTTGTTGTACAAGATGGAGATGGAGATGGAGGTGGAGATGGAGTCATGACGGATGGTGGTGACTGTCTTTTGGAGTGCATATGTCTGGATCGAGAAAGTATGTATGTCTCGTCGCTGTGGAATGGATACTCGATGAATCCCTTCCCCTACATCTAGCAAACCTCCAGTCACGCGTACAATATTTCCTCTATCCTCTGTCCCACTAACAAACCCCTTACACTTGAATCCTCCCATCCTCATTCCAACCGCTCTAACCCTATCACCGACATGTAAACCCTACTATTCGTCACACCACCTTGTGTTACCCCAAACTAGTCGACCTATCAAACAACATAATCGTCACGGAAATAACAACGAAAAAGAATGAACCAGATACTTATGGAAAACGAGTATCCCCGACGTGAAAAGACAACGTGATGGTAACTCCCGAGATCTCATGACATACCCCGCACGGCACGGTAGATAGCCGGGAATGTCCCGAACTTTGGTATAACGTGATTCAGAGTCAGACTTCGCTGGCAAAGTCACATCCCATGAACACGGTAATAAACAACCTCGACAATGGAGATTTTCACCTGGAAGATGCACTGACTCTATGCAACTGATGTCTGATATAGCCTGGACTGTTCAACATGGCGGTGATTCACATCTGGTTTAACACCATGGTTTCTCGTGTGTCTATGATACCTGTCAGCGGTAGTGGCACATTAAGAATCCTATTAGCGTAGACTTGGACGTGTTGGAATATCCACAACTTGACAATCATCCAGCAAACCACCGTCGATCACGTCAGATCGATCCACCGTCTAGGGAAATGGGACGGACATATCACGGACAAACGTGGTGACGTCACAAGGATATCAGTGGAGTCTGTAAAGAAACCACCAATGGATTCTTTCACCGTGAGTCAGTAGTTACACTTGTACGAATGATACCACCAAGTAGCGATTGTCAAGCAACTCACTCGATCTACATAGATGCTTGAATACGTGTATATAAACCCACTTGAATCCCCATATTGACATGATAATCTTCCCTCTTCACCCGCAAACTTACTTACTTACACTCATATAATATCAATACTTTCTAATCCTTTAATATGGCTACTCTTCACCGCCTGCTAGTCTTCCTAGCCTACCTCATGGTCTTCGTCTCATCGGCCATCAACGTCGGAATCTTCTCCTACTTCATCCATAACTACGATGACCGTGATGCCAAAATCGTTTACATGGAGGTAATCGCCTGTATCTCTCTAGCATTCTACCTCTTCTTCCAGATCCTCCCATTCATGTCCCGTTACACGGGTCTTCTCCTCCCGGTTAACTTGGTCTTTTCTTATCTCTGGTTGACTTGCTTCATCTTTGCTGCTCAAATGTATAACACTGAGGGTTGCAAATGGAGCCTTCCTTGGCAAACTGGAAAGTGTGGACTTAAGCATGCAGGCGAGGCATTCTGGTTCATCGGCTTGTAAGTTTCTTTTCTCGCTTCACTCGTCATGTGTACATACAATGCTAACAAAACCAGCTTCTTCCTAATCGTCCTCTGCTTCGCCGAAGCCCTGGTTTGGGGAGTCAAAGCCCATGAACCCCGTGTAACCGAGCAAACCAAAGCCGCCCCCGCTACATCTGCCGCTTAACTTATACACTCATGCAAATGACGCAAATCACAGCGATCTGATGTGACTCGCTCCACCGATCATCCACCTAACTAATACAGCCATGCAGGTCGATCGTCAGACTGCTTGTTTCCATCTATATACGTACCTGTATCACCTATTTAATGCCTATACCCAATCGTTTATGTATCGACGTGTTTTCCATGTGCTACGGTGATCTTGATGTGTTTTTTTTCGGTCTCTTTGTTTTCGTCTAGTGTATAGAGTTACTGATTTGTTATGGATCGGCGGGAAAGATGGATGCGGCTGATCAAACGGGATTTCGTCTCACCAAGTGAGTTAATATGGTTATGATGAGCGACTTTGTAAGACCATAGTTGAGACTAAGTTTTGAAACATGGTTGAGTAGTGTCCATCCTCAGGTAACCAAACAAGCCATAGTTTCCACCCAAATCTCCTTTGAAATCGCCTAAACGGAATCCAATCTATCCGTCCCAACAATTCTACAATCCTACAAACTCAAAACATATAAAATGCCCGAAAACATGATAAACTTCATGCTTATGTCTCGCTTCCCCTCAAAAACCCCTGAAGAACCAAGAAACATATTAGGGTTACCAAACCCTTTCAATGTATGTTACAAAATGGGGCTATGAGGTAACCTATTCTGGAGATATATTGCAGATGATACTATAAGTCTGCAGTATGAGACGAGGGGACGCTTGGATGTTTTGAGAAATTCCCGACCAAGTTTGACATGTTTCTGCGGGCGGTGAGTGAAGAAGTAAATATACAAATGTACATGCATACATATAATGTAGAAACAGAACAGATAAGGTTATCTCTATTAGTGTTTTAGCGTTTTCTGGGTGGCAGGTAGTTTAGCTTTATCCCGAAATGAGTGTATTTCAACCGACCATGATATCATGATAAGATTCTAATTTGACGATTGATGAGATGGAGTATGTGCATCAACGTCGTACCATGATCTTCTAGAAGTGACACAACACGTCAGATTGTTCTCGACAAGTCCAGACTTCAGATACAACATCATTGTGGCAAAGTTTGTCTATCCAAAATAGAACCTATCAACTGAGCACAAACACTTCTTCTTCGGTCTCCCTCTCTATTTCCGATCAGTAACTCTTCAAAGCCCCAGGTCATATAAAACCTCGTATCAAAAATCACCGAAAATCCGGCTCCGCCCGGACCTTAACTACCCAATGAGTACGTTTATTGCTTCCATGTGCATCTACATACATACATGTCACTGCTCTGATCACGCCAACCAGAACATAGACACACAATATCTAGCTTTGTATGTACCCATGGTGAAAGGGGCCGGTGATCAAACAAGAATAGGTCCGTGCATGTCATGAGCGAAACGGCCCGGGAGTGTCATGGTCTTGGCCTGTGGGGACCTATTATTTGGACAGTATAGAATGAATGAACAGATGGTTATACAGGCTCTGTGCGAATTCGTTCGGGTATACTTGTATAGGTATACATGAGGCGCAGACGGGAAGAAGAACTATGATCTGAGAGCGTGATTGTGGAGAAGAAGACGTTCAACTATCGAGAAGTCGTGATGAAGATGATGATAGAAAGAAACATACAATAGATAGATGTCTTCAACCAAGAAATACCAAGTCAAACATACCAAGAACCGCATAATATCTTCAACCCACCAAGAAAATCCAAACAAAACCCCCCGAAATTGCATAACCTTCTAAACTCCGGCTTACCTTCCAGACCGACTCCGTCTGATCGACCCCCTTGTCCAGTAACATCAGACGAGACAGACTATCCACACTCTATTCTCCAACCATTCAACTCCCCAAAAAGTCTATATAAACCCTCTTCTCTCGTCCAGATCTACAACAATCTATTTTCCTCTTCATCCCATCATCTTCATCATCATCATCCACTCAGCTCGGTCTGACGCTTTCTCTTCTTTCACCTTTCTTTTTTCAACTACTTTTCTTATACCCTCCGTTCAGGCAACGTGATTCCCTTCTTCCTCTCATTAACAATCTCTTAAACTAAACACCGCAAGTCGGCTTTCGCGTCATTCCATTCCTTCAAAAATGTCTTTCACCAAGTCCCTCACTCTTTCCCTCCTCGCCACCTCGGCCGCCGCCCGTTTCGGTCAGGAACAGGTCCCAGTTGCCGCTATTTCCGCTCTTTCATCCTTTGGTTCCCCCGGTGAAGCTGCTACTCTTGCTGGCTCTGTCCCCGGTGTTCTTCTCGCTGCTGCCAACCCCTGTGCTAAGCTTGAGCTTGCTGATAAGATTGTTGCTACCCTCGGTACTGATGCCCAGGTTATCTCTGCTGCCCAGCAGTTGGTTGCCGCCGAGAGAAACTTTAACCCCTTTGCTGTCTCGATTGACTCTTTCTGCGCCTCGGCTGATTTGCCTACCACTGAGGAACTGAGAGGTATTGTCCCTCTGGTTGATCCCTCTGTTGTTGGCGCTGATACCGAGAATGCCAACTCCAAGACTTCTCTGACTTCCCCCTTCGACGCTACTGGTCTTTCCGTTGCCGAAGTCGCCATTGCTCAGGGTTTCAGCAACTTCACCGCCGTTGACTCCACCGGTAACAAGGTGACCCTCTCCGGTGGTGCCGCCGCCGAAGATACTGCTTCTAGCAGTTCCAGCAGCAGTGTCACTGCTACTACCCTGTCGACCGCCACCCGGTCTGCCTCGTCTTCTGCCGCTTCAGGTACCTCGTTGACCCCTGTGACCGTCACTGTCACTGTGACCGCCACCCCTGATGCCACCGGCGCTGCTACCACCGCCAACGAGCAAGCTACCAGCAGCACCGGCACTTCCTCCTCTGCCGCTGCCAGCGGTACTGGCTCTGCCTCTACCGGCGCCGTCGCCGGAGAGAATGCCGGAACTGGCAAGACTACTACTATCGCCGGTGCCGACTTTGGTTCTTGCGACCCCACTATCCGCCGTGAGGGTGGTCTGAACGGCCGTCCCGCTACTGAGTTCACCTTCCAGGCTAACGACCCCAAGATCGAGGCTATCCAGCAGGAGGCTCTTAACCCCAACATCATCACCAACCGTATCTGCGACGAGCTTACCAACCAGTGCGGTGCCAACGACCAGGCTAAGTCTGTTTGCCAGGCTGCCAAGGCTACTATTCTTGCTATTGGATCTCCCGCTGATCGCGCCGACTCTACTGTGGACACCTGGAACAGTGCCTTGGGTTTCTAAATGCATGGGATATGAGATCGGGCTGATCTCGGATATAATTGATGATAAGCTAGCTAGTTATAAATAATTTATAAAACATATCAAATCTAAACAACTGGCAAAACCAACTTCTCTCTCCCTTTAACTTCAACAACTGCTTCTTTGCCTCTATACTGATATCTCACATGTAGTACCTTCTCCCGTAACGGTGCCGGATCCCAAAACCCGGGGATATGACTCTTCCGTACACCCTCGGGAATCTCAACTCTACTCTCTCCATCCACAAGTGAAGCAATAGCAATCTTGACATCCGCAACTTCACTACCAGACCAAGTAGAATTCTTCCCTTGTCCTTCTTTAACACCATACTTGGCACTAAGAATGACAAGTCCACCTTTTTTAGATTCCCGTTTCTGACGAGCTTCAACGTGACTTTCAACCAGGAACTCAAAGTCCTCCGCCGCGTTCTTCTTAGCGATGACCCATGCTTTCACAGCCGCGTCGTTGGTTTCCAAGGTCTTGATGACCTTCCGTTGGCGGAAGTAGTGCTTAACGACTTGAAACATCCCCATAGAGACAAACGGGACAACTGCAGTCCAAAAGGCCACCTTCTCATTCATAGATTCCCGTGGAGACATTAACAACGGTAGTGAGATAGCCTGGTTAAGTCGAGACCAGTAAACCGATAAATGGAAATGGAACGGACTAACACCGACTTCCAACCCCATCCTAGCAAATCTTCCCACCTTCCAAAGATTTCTTAAGGCAATGTAATGGTCCTTCCAATCTGCCCCGCACAACTCAACTTCAACCCTCACCGGCGCAGTTTCTCCCACCGGAAGATCCCGTGAATATCTCAAGAATCCCGCGCCAGCACCACCGGGTAATAAACTTCCAGAAACCGCCCAAGAGCCTTTCCCAGGGAACGACGCTTCTCTATCCATCCCTCTGATTCCCGATTCTCCGCGGGGAACATCCGCGTAGTTGGTGGTTGTCCACCGTTCACACGAGGTGGTTTTATATCCCACCTCGACACTAGGCGTGGTTTTCCCCGGGAATTGGAAATCTGCAAAGAACCATTTCCGCGATTCACTAGCGAATTGACCAAAGAAGTTACAAACCGCCGTGTTACCAAATCTCCAATCACCACTATCAACCCTGACAAAAGCCGTGCCGGGTCCAAGTCTCCTATACACGCCCATCCCAAGACGAGGAATTCCCCCGGTGACACGTCGTCCGTTAGTAGCAGAAACTTCCACATTCCATGGATAAGCAGAGTACGGCGGAAGAAACGAATGGGAAAGTCTAGCTGTTAATGCTCGATCGGGAAGAACGTCAGATTCAATCTCGATAGCCGACTTCGTCCACCGGTCTTTCATCCCCGAGGCAAGACGTGCCTTGTGGATGAATTCCTGTCGAACACGCACGGCAATGAGCGGGGTGCATCGTAGATCGGCAAGTTGTAGAATACGATGTCTGGGGATCGTCAAAGGGAGAAGTGGTTGGTGTCTGTCATGTAAAAGAGATGATGACAACGTAGCCTGTGTAGAATTCTCAGCGAGTCCGTAAAGAGAGGCTGCGACGGTTACCGTGGGTGTAGAGAAGAGATAGGTAGATGGTTTTTTGATCGTCTTCTCTTTCTTATCATCTTTAGCAGGAACTGGGGGCCGTCCGAAACGTGGAAGACCCGGCAGGGATGGAAGAATCCTGTTAACCGGTAATGGCACCGTCATGGACTGACTAACAGCATAATCCAAGGGTCGTACACTAACCCCCTTAACAGTACCATTCTCAACCGCCTTATAAAACTCCCTTGCATCAAGTCTAAGTCCAACTTCTGTACCCCCAAAAACAAGACTATCCAGTTCTCCCCGAACCTTCTCTTCCAAGACCCCGTTGAACTGCCGAGTCCCCGCTTCCCCGAAAAGATCATACTCTGCGCGTCTTGCCGGGTCCATAAGTGTCTCATATGCAGCTTCTAACGGGGCAAACTGCGTTGATGCCAGAGCCCGGTATTTACTCCCGTGTGACTCGGGGTATAATGCCAGAAAGTACCTGTAAAACGCCGCACGGATGGCATCCTGAGTTAACGTCGCGCCGCGCGGGAGAACAAGGAGGTCGTAGTAATCGGATTCTTCATAGTCATTCCTCTGAGGACCCTCTTTCTGTTCTGTAACTACCTCCTCTTCCACCTCCTCTTCTTCGTATTCCTCCTCTTCATTATCACTTAGTCGGGTGAAAATAGACGAGGTATCATCGAACCCGAATTCGAATTCTCGTCGGGTCGTAGCGAACTGCTCTGTCAAGGAAAACCGGGATTCAGCAGCCCGGAGGGAATGTTGATATGGGGAGTTAGTAGGCTGTTCAGTCGGCGCTGTATCCCGTTTCTCGGAGCGCCGGGAGCGCCGGGAACGGCTTGATAGTATGGAATCTCGGGGCATTTTGCGTGGTTAACAGAGAGGACATGAATTACAACGACAGATATCCTGACTTATATACTATATTGCTACTTAATAAGGCGGGGATTTGCCTGTTGCCTATGTATGTATGTACAGTCACACCACTTAAGCCCCAACAAATAACCCGGCATAACGGGTCTCCAGCACTAAGTACGCTCCCTCCCAGCCTCCATACTAACACAATAAACCAGACATCCTTGATTCGAAACCATCATACATATGTGCATACATACATACATACATACATAACCCATAAGTGGATCCGTCCTCTTGCCACTTTATTGCCCCCAAAACCAGTCACATTAATCCCGCCCTGTATTAGAGACCGAGATGGCTTGCATAAACACTGGGTGGCTTTTTCTTTTCTGATTCATTACTCTCATGCAGGCTTAGCCTATGAAGAGACTACTCTCCGGTTGACAGTGACCCAACCTATAAAGCTCTAATACCCCCAGCCAAATCGTAGTCACTCTCGCTTCACTGACTCAGCGCCAAAACTTTCACCTTCCTCAAAATGCTATACATGACCTCCGCGGAACTTAGCTTTTGGAAACCACCTGTAGGACATCGCTTCATGCTAAAGCTTGTCTCTTGATAAAGTTCGACAAAGCCACTTTACCTCATTTCTCCTGGAATGGACCTTCTCAAGAGCTTTCATCTGCAGGACCATCGGTTGATCTTCTCTCTTCCACACCACTGCACCATACTCCATGATAAGAGCTATACAGGTGTTGTATAGAAGCTTGACTGATTTAGAGGGGAGACCCCTACCAATTCCTGCGATTCCACTCATACTCATAAACGCACAGGTGGCTTTGGTTGCTCTTTGGAGCACGTATTCTTTAAAGCTCATCCGTTGATCCAAGAAGAATCCTAACCACCTCATGACAGCTTTAGGTCAGACAGTGATGTTACCAGCTTGCACTGAGCACTCTTCCCATCCCCCACTGGGTGGCTTTGCTTCCTGTGGAGTCAGGCACGGAACATGGCTGACCACCTGACTTAGACAATCTATAATAACCCTAATCACTTAAAAACTCAAAGGATGGAGCTCTCGCCCGTCAAAGCTTAAGCTATATAATCGTTCCCCCGAACAGTAGGCACCTCCAACAACGGCCCGAAGACACTCCGAAGCTACCAATCCAAGCCTATAACGCCAATAACCCCCCCAATGACATCACAAAACTAACTCGTCCGTCCCTTCCGCTTTCTCCCTTCCCTTCTTGTAACCGCATTTCCCCATTCTTTTACCGCCCCACACTTCCAACCAATCACAATACATAAATTCCCGCACCTACCCCATGCAGACATATGTGCACCTTTACGGCTCAGATGCTCACTAAGCAGTGAACTGGGTGGGTGGATATATTGTGGCGCGCAGCTTGAAAGAAACAACAGCTTGATATTTTGTTTCCTTTTTCCAAGTATCTAACACTATTACCAAAATGTTTGCCCGTTCTGCTATTCGCGCCGCCCGGCCTATGCGCCAGGTACATATCTACATAATCCATCCTTAAATCCAGCCAACTAACAAACCCCAGCTCCGTACCTTCGCCACCGAGGCCCCGAAGACCACCCCCAAGCCCACGCCCGCCGCCGCCGCCGCTCCTCCCAAGTCCAACGCCCCCCTCTACGCCGGTGTCGCCGCCGTTCTCGCCGCCGGAGGCTACTACTTCAGTTCCTCGAGCACTCCCGCCGTTCCCGCGGCTCCCCGTGCCAAGGCCTTGACTGGTGGTGACCAAGGATGGGTGGACTTTGAGGTTTCCGAGGTGCAGGATTTGAGTGATAACACCAAGTTGTTCCGGTTCAAGTTGCCCGATTCCGAGGCCGTTTCGGGCGTTACCTTTACTTCGGCCGTTTTGACCAAGTTCAAGCCTGAGGGCGGAAAGGTTGTCATTAGACCTTACACTCCTACCAGTGACGAGGGTACGTCTTTCTATATACTAACCCACAACCCGCCAAACTAACACTCTCCAGATGCCGTCGGCTACATGGACCTCATCGTCAAGCAATACCCCAACGGCCCCATGTCCACCCACTTCCACAGTCTCAAGCCCGGCTCCAAGCTCTCCATCAAGGGTCCTCTCCCCAAATACCCGTGGTCCGCCAACAAGCACCCCGAAATCGCCCTCATCGCCGGCGGTACCGGTATCACCCCCATGTACCAGCTTCTCCGCGGAATCTTCAGCAACCCCGCCGACAAGACCAAGGTCACCCTCATCTTTGGCAACGTCACCGAGAAGGATATCCTTCTTAAGAAGGAGCTCGACAAGTTGGAGAACACCTACCCCCAGCGTTTCCGCGCTTTCTACCTGCTGGATAAGCCGGAGAAGGAGTGGACTGGTGGTAAGGGATTCATTACTAAGGAGCTGCTGAAGGAGGTTTTGCCTGAGCCTAAGACGGAGGGTGTCAAGGTCTTTGTCTGTGGACCTCCTGGGTTGATGAATGCTGTTTCGGGTAACAAGGTTTCTCCCAAGGATCAGGGTGAGTTGTCTGGTGCTCTTAAGGAACTTGGATACACCAGCGAGCAGGTTTACAAGTTTTAGATGTAGTCTAGACCGAGTAAACTCTATAATCATTCACATGACACTAAAAACGCCAATCATCTTGTGGTTGTACAAAATGTACAAAACGAATTAACAAATGTGCTACATGACTTATCTCAACTACCCTCCCAAGACTAACTTCTCCCCAGCTCAGCGTGCACATTCGATGGGCTCATCTTGGCATCCGTCAACAACTGAACGTCGCCATCCGCATCCACCTCTCCCATCTTCGATCCTGCCTCTACACTCCCCCTCCGCATGAATCCAGTCTCCGAATACAACGTCATCGTCGGCGTATTCGCCTGGCTTCCTCCCCTCTGGCCATGGTAATGCACTACCTGCGGCGGCACCTGTCCGGCATGTAACCCCAATTGATCGGTGGGATACGGGTATAAATCCTTGGAAGACGTGGAAAACGTCGATACCACGGGTTGTACATAGCCGTTGTTGAGAACCGTGGATGTGTTTATGGCGGGGAGCATCTGGGCATTAGACAAGCCATTGGACGAATGTTCAGCCTGTGTGGGCGTTCCCCCGTCATTTGGCGATGCGGATCTCTCGCCTGACATTGCCGTGAGGCTGTTTAGCCCGTGGATGCCGCCTTCGATGTCGCGGAGGAGACGCACGTATTCCTCGGGGACGAGTCCGGATTCCTTTGTCTTGGGGTCCTCGGCTACAAGCCAGCCCTCACCATGGCGGTAGGAAATTAAAATAATTTGGCCTTCGACTAGCGGTAATTCGTTCTCGTCAACCCGGTCAAAGTCGTATAGGGCAACGGCTTTTCCGTGCATTTCTTCGTCGGGGGATGTGATTGTGAATTGGTAGTCGCGGGAGTACCGGGATTGGTCGCCGGAGAAGGACGGGGAAGATACGGAGCTAGATGGGTTAGCGGGGTTTTCGGGCTGGACATGGTTTTTGGATACGTACTCTTCATTGTCACCGCCGTCTTCGAGTTGGTCGGGGTAGTATCCACCAGTATTCGTATCGGGGTAGAAGCCATCGTCCATGTAAGCGTTACCACTCAATGGTGGCCGTTGATACGTGGCCGATGTGGACTTGTGCTTCCGATGCCGTGAACTAACCACCGGGCTCTGCAAATCGTCATCCTCACTCCATGGGGGACCATCTCCCAAGTGAATCGGTGGCACGTCCGTCGACCGCGCATAATAATCCCCTGCCCATGGTTCCGGATCCCAATTCATAAACTTGCCCTCTCCCCAGCTAGTCGGCGGGTCACTAAGCCGTCTCTGTTCTGTCGCCGGTGTATTTGCCCCAGATGGAGGCCCCGACGGCTCTGCCGCTGGCGGCCCATAGTGCAGGGGGTGTGACGAGGGGTAGGCAAAGTCGCGGACTAGCGAGAAGGGAAGCGCCGATGGATACATTGGGAAGACGCTAGATACAGGCCGCGATCGTGATGGCACGTCGGCTACCGAGTATTGAGAAAGTCGGTTCTTGGAAGATACTTGGGATACCGGCCGAGAGGCAATAGACCGACGGGCGAAGTGCGAATGGGTCAGCACGGGCATGGCTGGGTCGGCTTCGGAGGCGGAGGGGCCGGGCACGGGGGCCGGCGGGGTTTCGGCTTGCGTGGTTGATGCCATGTTGGCGTTGTGAGTAAGATTAAAAACTATTTGGTTGTTGCTTGGATAAAAAGTCGTGGAAGATTTTTGGTCGGCCACAAAGAGTCGGTTACAGCGGGGTTATTATATCGGAGAGTGCCGGTGGGCGGGAATTAAGTAGGGGGTCGATAATTATGTAGGTGGAGTAGATGTTGGTACAAAGGCGACGATCACAGGACCGAAAGGCTGACTGACTGCACACGGGCAAGGAATGCCGGGGATTTGTCTAGTCGTGAGGTTGACAGGTCAATGGACCTGGCTTTTGAAGTTGACGGACAAGTGTGGCGTGGCTTCGAGGGATGTCACTAGGGTCGGCCGACAAATGGGGTCGCGAACGAGCCCAGGAGGTAGGTTCCGCGGACAAGGCAGAATGAAGAAGGAGGGAGGCCAAACGGGAGTAAATTAACGGCGCAAATGGAGGAGAAAAAAAGCGTAAACCAACAACCGGTGATAGCGGAGGCTCGTCGTTATGTTGGATGCGGCAAAAATGACGGCGAACAAGGCTGACAGCGGGCTGTAGAGAAGAGGAAGAGAGAAGAAGATTGAGTTGAATGGATCGATGGATGGAGGGGCAGGCAGGATGTTAGCCTATGTATCGTGATGGGGTCTGGGTTGCTTTTTAGCGGTGCATAAATGGGGATAGTGTTTCTCTATGTACAAGACAGGCGCTGAACTGTGAACTGACGACAGACGGGACAGGGAAGGAAGGAAGAAAGATTGAGAAGAATTCGTGAATAAAGAAGAGGGGAAATTTCCTGGCTATGGGATACCTCCTTCCTTGGATTTTGAGAATTATACAAAGAAGAAGACTAAAGTGAAGAAAAAAAACCACAGCGACGAATTCCACAAAATCAACATAAACCTGTAACAAAAAAAGAGTAAAAAAAAAAAAAAGAGAAAAGACACAATAAGGTCCCTCGACCAACCAGCAATCCCAATACCTAAAAGACCAGATCGTCTCAGGGTTTCTTTTCTGTCCTTATAGCGCCTGGGTTACCAGGACGAGGAGGTGACCAAACCAGCCAACAAAGCAACGCAAGAGAATATAAAACGAGGAAATTACGGCGGTTGTGTTTAACTACTAGTGGGTCTGGAGATGGGCGGTAACTACTTTTCTAGGGAACTGAGAAGAAAAGGTTATTTTGGGAAGTGGTGATGGTGACAAGACAGACGGGTAGAGACTTGTTTGGTAGGACTGGACCAGCCTGGTTCAGCCATGAATGGGACAGCTGGAAAGGATTTTGGGGTGGGAAGATGGTGATGGAAATAGAATGGTGTGTCCTTTGGGAGGGCGAGAGCGTTGTACGAAACAGTGATTTTGAATTGGTCCAGCTGTTTTGGTAGTCGTGTTTCTAAGGCGGATAGACGGCCGGGTACGTGGGGATTTCTAGAAGAACATCGTTGTCCTACGTGACTTCTGGGATGGGCGGAGGTGATTTCCTTTATTCCTAGCCATGTCGCCATATGATGAAACAAAGCTAGCCACTTGGAAAACGTGGTGGGTATAGGAAATACCCCAGGCCATAGTGGACAAGCGCCGTGCCCGGACATATAGGTATGGTCCTGATATCTTGCAGTGTCTTGTCCTGTCACTACCCAAACATGTCTTAAGCAAGCTCTCTAAGTATGTCTTGTCCATGGATGGAACTCGAATACGCCACCAGATCATTCTCCAAGTATCGGGTCGCATGGAGTGTCAAGTTGAATAACGTAGTAACCCGTGAACATCGCACCTGTCTAGTATCCATCACTATTGTCAGTGGCCCGTTGTTGCCATGGTATAGCCAAGTTTACCTGTGCCGCCAAGGTGGATCATCTGAGTATAATTGTCCGTGAATATAACCTCTGTGACCCGGGTAGTAGCTTCAACACTAAGTGTCTGGCGATAATTCAGCTGGGACACCTGTAGATACCTACACAGACACAGTCATACCCTCAAAGTCGCCCTCTTCCTTCATATGAACATTCTTTCCGTCCTCCTCATTCCAATCCCAACCAACCCGTCCACCAAAAATCCACCATCCAAAACTCCACGTTCTATATTTAGAAACATCAAAAACACCCCATCCAGTCCCTGTATGATTGGCCACAGCTACACAACATTCAAGGGCTTTTGTTTCAGGTTTACCTGTGTCTGTGCCGCCCGATTCTAGTCCCGCCCCGCCGACTGTATCTGTCCACATGTGTGTGTCATTTTTTTTTCTTTGTTGATGTGTGGAACATATGCGGTCAGCTAGTAGGCAAAAAGGAAAAAAGCAATGTAAGCAAAAAGCTTGTCAAGGCGCGACCTTGACTTATTCATGGACTGAGAGGGGATCGAACCCCCGACCATTTACAAATTTGTAGTGAATACTGCAAAGCAAATATCATACCACTAGACCATCAGCCCGATGAATTCTTATCAGCAAATCCGCTAATTTCAACTTATAAACGACTCATTTGATAACAAGATAACCCCACTTAGCCCTAATCTATTCTGCCTTGCTTCACCGCTGGGAGCTCCAGGTATCCACAGCAGGCTGGGAATGAAGAAAACCTCAACCAATGTGTTTCCCAAGTAATTTTCTTCCCTTTCTCTTTTCTCATCAAGCGCACTGCAAAATCGCGGGCGCAATTAATATCGGTAAGCTTTGACTTGTAAAAAATGCGACGAAATGGTGGATCTCGAAGTACATGATGATCATTATATTGGAGCTATCAGAACAATTATGTTGATAGAAACTTTACCGAATACGCTTTTTGTCTGAAGATTTGAGATCTGCTTTACATCATATTGCCATGGGCTTATCTGACAGTATGCTAACATTTCTCTGTTCAGTCTAGATTTCCTACGCACTCAGTCGCGTTATTGTGAAGTAGTTGTACCGCTCGTAGTCTGCGCGTTATTTTTGTTCTTTTTTTTGTTTCCAAGAAATAGCCAATAATGGCCTCTGCTGGTCCGTCTAACGCCGGGGCTGTGGAGACGGCGGCTGATGGCTTCAAGTTGAAATTTTGTACCGTGTGTGCGAGTAACCAGAACAGGTATGTCTGTCTGGATGGCGGGGTGGAAGAACATAGATTGAATCCGATG
The DNA here is from genome assembly GCA_000833645.1 of Huntiella omanensis. Taxonomy (NCBI): domain Eukaryota; kingdom Fungi; phylum Ascomycota; class Sordariomycetes; order Microascales; family Ceratocystidaceae; genus Huntiella; species Huntiella omanensis. The sequence continues at coordinate 54,751 of JSUI01006465.1, forward strand.
AATATTATCCCGTCCATGATCAAATCGTGTCATCCGTCCCGTCTCCTATTGTGATTGAATCGTCGCTGACATGGTAACCCAGATCAATGGAAGCTCACCTGCGTTTATCCGAGAATAACTTCCCCGTAATCTCCTTCGGAACTGGGTCTCTCGTACGTCTCCCCGGGCCTACCATTTCCCAGCCCAATGTCTACGAATTCAACAAGACCTCCTACGACTCCATCTTCACCGAGCTCGAGGGCAAAGACTCCCGTCTCTACCGTGCCAATGGCCTCCTCAACATGCTCGACCGTAACCGCAACGTCAAATGGGGTCCTGAACGCTGGCAAGACTGGCAAGTCGGTGTTCCGCGCACCAAGAACCACGAAACGGATCGTGGTTCAGCCGGAAGTGAAGGAGGTGTTGTCGACATTGTAATCACGTGTGAAGAACGCTGCTGGGACGCCGTCATCGATGACCTTAATAACCGTGGAGCCCCGTTGAATCGGCCGGTGCATGTGTTTAACGTGGAGATTCGCGATAACCACGAGGAGGCTACATATGGAGCTAAGGGGATTGTCGACTTAGCACGCTCGTTGAATAAGGTGGCCGTGGAGGAGAGAGATAAGGTCGGAAGTGCCCGGTTTGATAGTGGATCTGGGAGATCCGGGTTTGATGAGAGAGTTCCGGATATTTTGGCGGAGTGGCAGGAACGGTGGCCTAAGTTGCCGGCTATTTGGACGCTGGCTTGGTTTTAAGGATATGGTTCTCGGTGTACAGGACGGAACCTGGGTATAGCAGTAATTCATGATTGTTCTTTGTAAATTATGGCTATCAGAAGTGAATATGGGGCAAAAAAGATGGAATGGATGTGATGAGGACAAAAAGAAGCTCCCCATCTGGGAATCGAACCCAGGTCACCTGCGTGACAAGCAGGTATGATCACCACTACACTAATGAGGACGTCGTTGTTGAGAGATGTCTCGGAGTAGGGTTTATGGATTCGGGACGCCGTGAGTTTTTTTTTTTCGCCGATAAGCGGCAGCAAATGATCAGATGTTAGAAAGTCATCGGGAAGTTTAGATAAGAGAACGTTGAACAAGAACACTGTTTAACAAACATAGCCTCAATCCATAACATAAAACCCGCACACCATCCGAAAGAACAAACGAACGAACGTGGCTTGGAACCCACGGTCAACGCTAGGGTTCGATTGTGCCCAGAGCAATCACTGGTGCAGTTCAGACGATAATATTCCTGGCCAAATAATGTTCGTAAAAACCCTCTAAAACGCGAGTATCTTCGGTAATTGAATCACCAGTATAAAAAACGTTGTTCTCTCTCGGGTGAAGAACCCAGGCTTCTCATGCAGCCCGAGAAAATAAACACATGCTAGCTAGTCGCGAGGCCTCCCGGTTTATCCGAAATAGCTGGGTCGGTTGGTTAATTAGCGGGAGATGTAAAACTGCCATGTGGTGACGACGCGACGACGGTTCAGTTCCGGAGGGAGAAGTATTGGGCTATTGAGGTTCTAAGGGAGATCAAAGAGAGCTGATGATGGATTTTGTGGACAGCGTTAGTCAGGAGCCTTCCGACATGTTCGAATCGGGGAGAATACGGAGGTTAGAGCCTACGTCTACTGTTGTGTTGGATGCGGAAAGAACGTTTAGAGAAATAGAATGGGTACCTGCATATGGCAAACATGCGAGATGTCATTATTGGTCAAGCTAGAGTTTATTGAGTCATGTATCACGTATAAATCGGATTCAGCTATTTACAATGTAGACAATTTTCTTTTTTACACGGAAAGTATCCCGTAAGACACAAAGTCTAATGGAACCGATTAATAAATAGCCTCAAGTTTGTCTCAGTCGGGGCAATCGATCTATGGAAGGGATGTTTATAGTTTACTGGTTCATAGCTTTTGGGGAAGTTTTGTTTAGCCTTGGAGGATTATAGACGGATTAGCAAACTTGCTGAAGAGAGACTAGCTAGATGAACAGACAGGGTCATGATTAATAGAGGTCAGCCTCCCTTTTTATCATGGATAAATGGTGAAAGACCCGTAGCCTTTGTGAATATAATGTTAGTCCAAAGACATTGATATTCTATGTCTCATGTTTAGTTCAGCCAGATTGCTAGTTAGGTAACTACTCAAGTCACCGGTTAAATATCGTGAACCAACAACACAAAATTCACAATCCTGCCCAAATAGTCCTTCATCACAAAAGCCTGTTCACAAAAAAAGCCCCCCCGGTCTGGTACAAATCTCCGCAGTAGAAGCAGAGACGCTATCTAGTTCTTGTACTTTTATCCCCCTGGGCCTGGAAGCCTCTTCTCAACTGTAAATCTGCCCCCCCCCCCCTTCCAGATTTCTCGATTTCCAGCTTTCCAGCTTCATTGCCTCGCTTCTAATCTTCTTTCCACGCGCCTTCTTCTCTCGTCTCGTCTAGCCTTTTCTTCGCTCGTTGTACCTTTGTTTTTCTGACCGAAAACGTACATCACAAGCGTCATTCACTTTGGATTTTCCCCCATTTCAGTCGTTCGGAATTCACCAACTAACACGAAGACGCACATCAAACCAAATCGCCCCTTTGGCTTTATGCACGTAACTGCGCCTACTGCACTAGCCCTAACCGTCGGTCTGCGCCTGCATCTGCGTTTCCCGTCACCTGCCAAGTCACCATTGACGCACAGAAGCCTAGAAAGAGAAGCACCAAAGTGTCGGCGGCGACACAACCCACACTAACGGTTCTCACCCCGAACATGAACAATCCTCCACCTCCACAATCACCGATATCACCGTCCATTCAAGCCTGGCAAAACCCAGCAAAACAATCCACAAAGCTGTCTAGTATCAACACGAATCTCCCGACATCGAACCTCGCATCGCCACCCCTAACTGCCGGCCCTATCAGCGCCATGGATACATCCAACTTCTCACCGGGCCCCCGGAGCCCCGGTAACCCGTCGCCTCCGCCGTCCATCGCCCGTTCTAGCACCGGTACAAACATGTACGCGCGCAGTGAAGCCGGATGGAACCCCCGTGAAGAGCACAACGAGGCGATTCTAGCCGAGCATTACATTGCCTTCAAGGCGTTCCTCAAGGGGCGCGAGGCCAGAAACCAGACTACGAATAATGCAAAGGACAAGTTGGTTAGACTTACACCTACGCAGTTTTACGAATTGAGTACGGATGTCTTCGACGAGTTGAATAGACGGCAGGCATCGGCGCGGAACCAGCAGAGCGCGCCACCGCATTTGATGGCGCAGAAGGATATGCATCCAAAACGGAATAATGCACGACAAACGCTGGCTTCAATTGGACCACCACGCTTTTTGAACCTGGCTATTGACGTGTTTAATGAGTTGGAGAAGCGATTTCCTCGGTTTATTGAAGGTGACTTTGTGCCGAGAGTTGGAAGTCCCATGTCGAATCGGGGACCGAGTAGAACGGGAACCCCGGTTGGAGAGTATCCACCACGGAGTCAAAGCCGGATGAGACGGCCGAGTAATGCTAGTTCAATTAGAGGACCGGGAATGCAGCAGTATGATCAGATTCCTCCGTCGCCAGGGTTGCCTAATGGAGATTTTGGAGGAAGACCTATGCCGAAGCAGTTCCAGAGTAACACTATTGTACCTAATAAGAGTACCATGGTTGAAGAGGATGACGATGGAAGCGAGGTGAGTTTTGGGAGAAAGCCGAGTTTGTGGAGAAAGACAACTAACCGGGATATTCTGTTTAGGCCGACAAAAAACTCATCGAAGACTATAAATCACAAGTTGAAGATCTCCAAGGCCGGATTGACGCCATGGAAAACGAACTGCAACGAAAGGACGAAGAACTTCGAAATGCCCTTGACGATGAAAGATCACGGTCTACGGCCAATAACATGGAAAAGAAGGAACTTGCTGATCTGCGACTCGATCTTGAAGGGAAACTTGCTGCTGCCGATAATATGAACAGGGAGTTACAAAACACGATTGAACGGATGCGTTCTGATCATGACCGGGAAGTTCGGGATCTCCGCATGCAACTTGACAACGGTGGTGGAAACAACAGAAACGGAGCCAGTCCCGAGTTACAGCAAGAAAACGATAGACTGAGAGCCGAGTTACAACAGCAAGCGGTCCTGATTGAAGAGGTTAGAGCACAGGCTCGGGATTCTCTTAATGAGATGAGACAATTGTCTCAGCAGAGTCATGAGAGTTACGAGAAGAGTGAGGCTATGGAGAAAACAGTCGAGATGTTGCAAGGTGAAGTTCGTGAGTGGCAGAGTCGGTTTACTATGGCTAAGGCTCAAGCTCAGGATTTACAAGCTGCTTCAAATGGTATCATGGTTGACAGTGATGCGGCAAGATATCTTCGCGAACAGGGCCTGGTGAATGACTCTGGAATTATCAGGGATATGCATATTACCAAGTTCCAGGTATCGATTGACGAAGTCATGCAATTCTCACACTCGGGACAGTTTGACAAGGTTAATGATTCGATGAAGATGGTTGTCCAAAGTGTACGGAGGATGACGAGAGATGTCGACCAGACTAAGCCAGTTAACGAGCAACTGGGACAACAACTTGGGAAACTCAAGGCCAAGGTGGCGGGTAGTGCGAACAACTTTATTACTGCGGCCAAGTCTTTTGGGACTTCGGCTGGTATGACGCCTGTTTCCGTGCTAGACGCTGCTGTTGGTAACTTGACCATGGCCGTGGTTGATCTCATGAAGGTTGCCCAGGTTAGACCTACGCCACCCAGTGAGATGGATGAATATGACGACGGAACGATGACGCCAGTATCTGCCTCCAACGGGTTCTATTCACCTGAGCGCAACAACGGCCAAGCGTCATACAACCTCAACGGGAATCTTCCACCACCACCTCCTTTCGCCGGTCTCGGCCGTCCCTCTAGCGCTACATCCTCAGCATACAGCCCCGTAGCATCTCCGCGAGACTCGCGAGACCCCGGATACGCGCGCAATATGAACGGGTATGGATACGGCGATGATGAGCTTAAGGTATGAGGAATATATACAGTCCTGAGCGCGTTTGATCGAGAGACAAGCATGTCGCGGGGACTTGGAAGAGTACTTTAGTAATGGCTACTGACTAGGCAGGGCTATCTAACTGGGGAAACTGACGTGTTGGTGGAGAAGATTCAGGAGTTGGTGGGGAGTATCCGGGGAGCAGCGGGCTATGAAGAGGTTGAGAGGGAGATTGGGGCTATCTTGGAAGTCGTAGAGGGTATGATCTCTCGTGTTGATAAGTCAGGGAAGACACAGACGGACGGAGTCCAGAGAGCTAGAGATCGTCTCTTGGAAGCGAGAAGTCACGGTGAAGGGTTGAAGGTGGATGTTAGTCAGAGAGGCTGGTCCATGTGGAAGCAGACGTTACCACCTATTGCGTTTGAGATTGCGCGGGAAGTCAAGGAGATGGTGAAGACATTGGACACGGCGGATGATGAGTTTTCTTAGTTTGATGATATAATAGACTGTATTGAATTTGGATGTATATTACTTAGGGGAGGAAGTTGCGGCGGTGGTTGCCTTGGTGAAGCAGGTGTCAATGATGGAGATCCAGCGGAGTGTATTATCCCAATCTGCAACTTGAATGGATTCAATGAGACCAGGGAACACGGCACCCGCATAACCAGTCCACAAGCCAGGTGCAAAAACAACATGCTTAAACCACTCTCGTCCATCAAGACCTTCTTGGTAGATAAAAGCCCGTTCAATGAATTTATACCGATGATTAACTAACAGTATATCCGCAAGAACCCGAGGGACTTGCCAGAATTTATACCATTTGAAACCCGCGGCCAGACGGGAATTGGTAGATGTAGCGAGGGCATCAAGAGTAGTTGCCGCGGCATGGAATTTAGAAAGCGTCTTCCGGAGGGCGGAAAGGCGGCTTTTTACGGAGGATAACGGGGTTTTTGATGGGCCTATTAGAGGGGGATGAGAACGGGATGTGAAGAGGGCGGTTTCGGGGTCTTCGGAGAGGGAGGATCCGGAGAGTTTGTCTTCGATTATGTCGATGTATTTGGAGAGTTCTTCTGCGTATTTCACGGCTCTGAGAGGGACGATGGGGCGTCCGACAAGTTCACCGACTATGATGCCAGTTAACTGGGCCATAGCCTTGTGGTATAAAAAGCCAGGATCTCCGAAATTCTCCATCCAGTAGAAACTATCATAGTTACTATGATAGTGATAAGCTGCGGAATCACCCGATGCTGAGAATCCCATGTCGATGGATGGGATACCCGCGTAATCTTGGAAAGCGGTATAATCCGACCCGGAACCTAACGGGGCGATTCGTCCATCCCAGAGTGAGGAGATGGTTTGTCCGGGGATAGTCTGGTTCGGAGAGGAAACGAGCGTGGTAGCATGGTGTAAAAGGGGATGTAACAATGGCGCCGCGGCAGCATGGAAATGCGGTCCTCCAACGCCCACGTCAACGTTCACATACGCAACATTCGCCCCACTTAACCACGGTAAGAACTCCTCTACCCACTCTGTACTCCCCACAAGTCCATACTCCTCACCATCCCACGACGCGAAAATAACAGTCCGCAACGGTCTCCATCCGTGAGATACAGCAACGGAGAAAGACCGGATAACCTCGTTGAGAACCGCCGAGCCACTATTCGGATCGACCGCGCCCCCTGCGATCCAGGCGTCTCGATGGTTTCCTACGACGATGACTTCGTCGGAGAGAGTGCCGTTGAGAACCCCGATGACGTTCCAGAGACGGGTGGTTTCATAGGTTTGTTGGTTATCCATTGAGAGGGTGATATGCGCTGGTGAGGGACCGACGTTGTAGGATACGCCGAGATGGGCGAGTCCTTCGTTTCTACTCCAGGGGTGGCCGAGGTCTTTGGATGCTGGGCCGTGACCGTTGAGGGCTTTTAAAATGGGGACTGCATCGCGGAAGGAGATGGGAATGGATGGGATCTTAGGGATTGTTTCTGGGTCTTCCATTCTTGGAACACCCGGCTTTGAAGGATACCCTGGTGTAGTCGGGTCGCCTGGTCTGATACTTAGGTACTGTGTACTTCCTCTCTGCACACTACTCGGGTTTCTCGCCGGACCCTCTGGATAAGGCAAATATCCATTCTCCTCTGTAATCTCCCCATCATCACCTGGGTCAGTAAACAAAATGACACCCGCCATGCCTAACTCCTCCGCCCTTTTAACCTTCAATCCACGGAAAATCCCGCCATACCGCGCTAATGCGATCTTGTTGGTGAGGTTTATCCCGAGAGCTTGAAGATCAGCGAAATCAGCGTAAGTGCCATAGTTGACATAGACGAATTGTCCTGTCGCGGAGCCAGAGCCCGAGTATCCATGGAAAATGGGAATGCGATCTGTGAGGTTTGTAGTAGGGTCTTCGGGGAGGATGTCCTCTTCAAGTGAGGCATTGAAGATTGTTTTGCCGTGGGAATTCAATGAGAGGGATGTCTGATTCGGGTAGTTTATGTAAACGTCATACTCATCGATACGCGACTCAATCCCAAAAGACTTCCATAAATCTCTTGTCCAAACAGCCTGACTCTTATTCTTCCCAGCCAAATGTGGACCCGCCGTATAATAAGAACTCCACTCGCGTGCCTTCTTCGGATCCGGCGTATCCTTCAAAATCCCCAGAAACTCCTCATGAGAAACAGTCCCTAGGAATTTCTTCTCAAAGCCAGAATGAATCCGACTCCATAAGGATGTATGTCCCGGGCCAAGCGGGAAGAGAAGAAGTGCAGTGAGTGACGTTGTTATCACGATAACTAGGGTAATTGTTGATAGTGTGGATATGTAAATGAAGCGTTTTAATGTAGGAAGAGCAGGAAGGGACCTGCGACGCTGCGGACGACGCGNCACTCGCGTGCCTTCTTCGGATCCGGCGTATCCTTTAAAATCCCCAGAAACTCCTCATGAGAAACAGTTCCTAGGAATTTCTTCTCAAAGCCGGAATGAATCCGACTCCATAAGGATGTATGTCCCGGGCCAAGCGGGAAAAGAAGAAGTGCAGTGAGTGACGTTGTTATCACGATAACTAGGGTAATTGTTGATAGTGTGGATATGTAAATGAAGCGTTTTAATGTAGGAAGAGCAGGAAGGGACCTGCGACGCTGCGGACGACGCGCCAGGAGAGGTGTCGATTCGGACATTTCGTGACCATGTGCTTATGGAATTGTAGTTAACAACCAAGATGTAAAAAAACAATTATACCAATAATCTGCGCAGATTCAAGACATAACACTCACAGCCCTACAGATAAGCTCTCCCTCGGCTAACACGATAACAAAACCACACCCCCGTGACGAAATCAAACACCCCAAGCACATCATCCTCCTCGCCACCCGTCACCAGCCGGCAACTCATTCACCCACCTACCGGTCTTATCTTCTTAAACCCCGAAATCCTTCACCATTAACAACTACGCAAATCAGGTAAAAAAAAAATCACACCCAGCGGCAACAACCACCATTACCACCGGCATCTCACATCTCCCTTCCCTCCCCGTCCGACACAAGGGTATGTATGTACACATCCAAATCCATCAACTACACCCGCAAGTACCTTCCCTCTTCCCTCGGCGTGCGCACGTCCTAGGCCTTCCTATTTCGCTCAGGTTGCATGTTTGAATTATATTTAAATACATAGATCAGTTTCTTCTCTTTTCTTTTTGTTTTTTTCTTTCTTTGGATTGAGTAAGGCTGTGCCTAGAAGCATCCCTTTTTTACATCATGTCTCCGTCAAGTTCTATATCTGGGGGTACCGATGGCAAACCGAAGGCTACATTACCGGTGCAACAGCTTGCGATTCTAGGTAAGTGCATTTTTTTCTTCTTGCGACGAGTATGTTGACTTCCTTCTAACAATCTCTAGCAATTGCCCGGTTNAATCCTTCACCATTAACAACTACGCAAATCAGGTAAAAAAAAAATCACACCCAGCGGCAACAACCACCATTACCACCGGCATCTCACATCTCCCTTCCCTCCCCGTCCGACACAAGGGTATGTATGTACACATCCAAATCCACCTACTACACCCGCAAGTACCTTCCCTCTTCCCTCGGCGTGCGCACGTCCTAGGCCTTCCTATTTCGCTCAGGTTGCATGTTTGATTTATATTTAAATACATAGATCAGTTTCTTCTCTTTTCTTTTTGTTTTTTTTTCTTTCTTTGGATTGAGTAAGGCTGTGCCTAGAAGCATCCCTTTTTTACATCATGTCTCCGTCAAGTTCTATATCTGGGGGTACCGATGGCAAACCGAAGGCTACATTACCGGTGCAACAGCTTGCGATTCTAGGTAAGTGCATTTTTTTCTTCTTGCGACGAGTATGTTGACTTCCTTCTAACAATCTCTAGCAATTGCCCGGTTCTGTGAACCTGTCGCGTTAATGTCTATATTCCCCTATCTCCCCGAGATGATTGTAACCTTTGGAGTTCCGCGACCAGAAATTGCAAAGTGGGCGGGAATAATCACTGCGACCTTTGCCGTCGCACAATCCATTACCGCCGTCTGGTGGGGTCAAGCGTCCGATCGACTTGGTCGGAAGCCGGCGATTTTGGCAGGTTTGGTGTGTTCTATGGCTTGTTTCTTGGTTTGGGGGTTTACTAGAGATTTGAAGACTGCGATTGTTGTGCGTGCTATTCAGGGAGCGGGAAATGGTAATGTTGGAATTATCAGGACTATGGTTGCCGAGATGGTCTCGGATAAGGCTTTGCAACCGCGAGCTTTCAGTATCATGCCATTGGTATGGTCTCTCGGATCTATTTTCGGACCTGCCTTTGGCGGTTTCTTCGCTAAGCCAGCTGAACGTTTCCCAGGTCTTTTTGGTGATAGTACCCTTTTAAAAGCGTACCCATTCGCCCTCCCAAATCTCATTGCTGCCGCCTTCTTCTGCGTTAGTATCGCAACTGCAATTCTCTTTCTCCACGAGACTCTCGATACCAAGAAGGATATCCCCGACCATGGTATCCGTCTTGGTCAGAAACTTGCCGCCTACTTTAGTCTCTCGCATTTAGCCCCTCCACCTCCCAGGTCTGATGAAGAGTCACGGGATCCTACCAAGATAAAGCCCAAGAGAAAGGCCGGTATTGCGGAGTGTTTCGCGCCTCAATCTACCATTGCCTTGATCGCGTACATGCTTCTCGCCCTCCACAGCATGGCATACGACCAAATCATCCCNGTCTTTCTGAACCTTCCGATTCGCGACCCGTCTATTCCCTCGTCACACCCACTGAAGTTCACCGGTGGTTTCGGCTGGAAATCCGACCGTATCGGCACCGTCTTCACCCTCTACGGACTCACCTGCAGTCTAATCCAATTCCTAATCTTCCCTCCCCTCTGCGCACGCGTAGGTGTACGTAACTGTTTCCGCGGATGCGTCTTCATCATGCCCCTCGCCTACATCGTAACCCCCTTCACGATTCTTCTTCCAACCGTGACTCTCCGAACCACCGCTCTCCTAATCGTAATGGCCTTCAAAGCCTTCGGAATCATCCTTGCCTTCCCATGTGTCATCATCCTCCTCACCAACTCCGCAAAGTCAGTCCATATCCTCGGAACCCTCAATGGCGTCGCCACCACCGTTAGTGCCGTGGGACGAGCCGGAGGCCCCGCTTTGACCGGGTGGATCTTCACTAAGGGGTTGGAAACTGGCTGGGGAATTGCCCCATGGTGGTTCCTCGCTTTTGCCGGTACCGTTGCTATTATCCCCTCTTGGATGCTTGAAGATGGCGAAGGACCTTCCCAGTGTGACGATGAAGAAGAGGCTGGTAGCGGCGACTCTTTAACCGAGGCCGAAGAATATACCGAGGAGACACCCCTCTTGGAAGCGGGTAATACAGCTCGGTATAACACAAGCAGTGCTCCCACACTTACATCTTCTTAAGCCACTCAAAAGTACTTGTCATTCTAAAACAACACCTCCTTCCTTTCTTCCTAAAACAAAAAAAGACATCCAACTTCAACGTTACACGGTCGTTGCCATGATAGAAATCCTTCCTTCCTGTATCACTTGTTTCAATAAATTAATGAAATCAACATATTTTTGAACAAAAATCATCAATTTTAATTCGCTAGACTCGGACATGAGATCTAACGCTGACATACATACAAAATCCCACAAAACACCCGCATAAAATCATAACCTATCCGTCCCAAAAAAATAAATAATCAAAACCAATGCATACCGTCATGTTCCCCCCGCTTTCTTACAGTCTGTTGCCATCGCGTCTGCTGTGTCACGATCCACAGCCCGTCTATAGGCGCTGGGAACCCGAGTACAACAGACAACAACAGTATGACAACACCCAGAGAGGCAAGCTACCGTTTCTGATGGCCCCCTCTCCCGCTAGTCTTGTCCCTGTAAACTCCTCTCCTATTTTTTTTTCACTAAAAAACCCCGCACTTAGGCAAACAGCTTCTTCTCGTACGACTCCATGTTGACGTTACCCTCAACCTGGGCCGAAGAAGAACGCAGCTCGAAGCGAACAGTACCAGCAGCAACACCAGAGCGAAGGAGCTCAAGCGAAGTGATACCGGCATCCTGCATCGAGTGCTTGATACCAGCAGCGAGGTAGGGCACAAACTTGGAGATCGGACCACGGTGGGCAACCGAACCAGTGACACCCTGGGCGACCAAAACGGAATCACCCTCAGAGAAGTAGCGGGCAGTACCGGCATTGGAGGCCTGAGAGTTCTTACCACCCTTACCGGCCTTCTTGTCCTGCATGGCATCAATCGAACCCATACCACGGTACGCCTTGACGAGCTTACCCTCGCGGGAAACGAAAGAAGTACCAGGGGACTCGGTAGTACCGGCCAAAAGACCACCCATCATGACAGTGGAAGCACCAAGAGCAAGGGCCTTGACAATGTGACCAACGTTCTGGATACCACCGTCAGCGACAGTGGGGACACCGAAGCGAGCAGCGAAGCTAGCAACGTTGTGAACGGCAGCAGCCTGGGGACGACCGACAGCCATGACCTCCTGCGTAATGCAGGCAGAGCCAGAGCCCATACCAATACGGATACCGTCAACACCAGCGGCAATCAGGGAAGCAGCCTGCTCGCGGGTGACGACGTTACCACCGATGACATCGATCTCGGGGAAGGTAGCCTTGACCCACTTGATCATCTCAATCTGGTACATGGAGTTACCCTGGGAAGAGTCCAGGATGACAACATCAAGACCAGCGTCAACCAGGAGCTTAAGACGGTCCTTGTCCTCGGGACGGGTACCGATGGCAGCAGCGCAGATAAGCTGCTTGTTGTTGGCAGTCTTGGAGGCAAGGGGGAAGTTCTGGTTCTTGGTGAGATCGGAGCGAGAGATCATGGCAACGAGGTTACCGTTGGTGTCAACGATGGGGAGCTTGCCCTTCTTGGACTCAGCCAGAATCTTGTTAGCCTCGGCGAGGGTGATGCCAGCGGGACCAGTGACAAGGTCCTTGGTCATGACCTTCTCAACGGGGGTCTCGCCATTGAACTCAAACTGAATGTCACGGTTGGTGACAATACCGAGAAGCTTGGAGCCAAGCTTGCCGTCCTCTGTGCAACGAACAAAATATGTTAGTCGCAAGTTACACAATGTGGTGAAAAGGGTGTTTGTGTAATAAAGGGATAGGGGTTCGGATCAGATTATTGTTATCCACATGACAAATTAATGTCTAACTTCAGTGGAACGAAAGTTATATTATATGGTTGTTTCATCATGAAAGTGCGGGCAAAGATGTGATAATTCAGATAAAAACTTACCAGTGACGGGGAAACCACCGAAACCCCACTGCTCCTTGAGAGAGCGAGCCTCCTCGACGGTAGTCTGGCGGCTAATAACAACGGGGTTCTGAATGAAGCCATTCTCGTAACGCTTAACCTGGGCGACCATCTCGGCCTGGGCCTCAGCAGAGCAGTTGTGGTGGATAACACCAACACCGCCCTGAAGAGCCATGTGAATGGCCATCTCAGACTCAGTGACAGTGTCCATGGGAGACGAGACAAAAGGAGTCTTCAAAGTAATGCGCTTGGTGAAGGGCGAGTCAAGAGTGACAGCCGAGGCAGGGAAGCCAATGTAGCCGGGAAGCAGCAAGAAGTCGTTGTAGGTAAGACCACCGTGCTTCTTGGTGTCCATGAGCTCGTTGATGTCGAGGCCGTCACGCTCGGGGTACTCCTTGAGCACCTCGATGGCGGTAGCGTAGTCCAGAACCTTGGCAGACATGATGTCGGTAATGATAGTTAAAAGAAGAAGAAAAGAAAGCAACAAAGAAATTCAGTAAAGAACTCTGAGGTTGAAGAAACAAACGTAAGCGTATAAAGTGGTGATGATTATTGTGGATGAATAAAGGCCAAACTGGATGGTGGCTTTGTATGTCTCTTCTTCCCGTAGAGAAGAAGAAGAGCAAAGAAAAAAAGGAAGAGGGAAAGAAAAAAGTTTGGCAGGACCGACGAGGCTATAAAAGTCTTTTGACTCTCGCCCTTCCCCGCTACTCCCCGATTGGGGCTGGTGTCAAGGACCCCGCCAGTGTCTGTCACAGGGAAGGAGTTCTGAAATTTTTGTGTGAATTTTTTTTTTTCGTTGGCTTCCATCGGCCGTCCGGCCCCACCTAATGCGGTGATTTGGTGTGATTCTATTGGTTGGATTAGATTGATAAGACCGCTTTGGGAGGCAAATGTTGCTTTGAAAGCAGGTATAGCGGCGTTTGTTAATGAGCCGGCGGGGGTAGCGGAATCGGCTTGTCCCTAGAGTGGGGTGAAGAAAATTGCTTGCATAAGGGTCTGTAAAGGGTTGACGATGGCTGGAGATACCATATACAAGGCGCGCGGGAGATGAAGTTTCACGGGGAAATGGGGAATCTGATTAGAAATGGTGTATTAAGATGACGACAACTTTGGGGGTTGATTCGCGCGCGGTTGGGGCACGGAGAAACAAGTGGGGGGTAGATGACCGGAGAACGACGGGTAACGGAGATAATAGTGGGGGTCATCAGTGCCACAACCCTATTGATGGATGTACAACCCTACCAAGTACCGTTAGTCAAGACAAAATGCTGCGGTGTAGTTGTTCCTGTCTGCCAAGAGGGGCAAACTGTAACTTAGTCACCAAAAACGGTAAGCCACGTCAAAACAGTCCCTGAAGGTAGCGGCTCTTGTGACTTATGGCTAGAAACAGCAAGAAGGACGTCGGAGTGGGGCGGGGCAACCAGGAACGAAGGAAGCCACCCCGGTAGATTCACGGGTAATTGTGAAGCGAGCGGGTTCTATTCTGTTCGATGCGACGACTTGACGATTTGACGGAGGGGTATTAAGATAGATGAATGTTTAGAAATTGATTTGTAATTTGTTTGTATTTCTTTGATTTGTACTCGACATAATCACACGACATTGATTCAGAATGGCCGCCGCTGTTAGAGACAGCTTCCTCGACCTTGAGCGCCAGCGCCAGAAGCTCCAGGGTCAGGTTGATACCATGCGCAAGTCGCTTGGATACTGGCGCACCTGGGATGCCGACTACGAGGGGATTCTGGAAGAACTGAAAAACATCCCGGAGGGTTCGCGCACAAAGAGCGACGCGGTTTTGGGGGTGAAGGCCAAGGTGGCTAGTGATATTCTGTCGCCTAAGGAACTCGACCAGTTGTTTGGTACGGAGAATGCGCCGATTAAGTTTGCGCAGGTTTTGAGAACGATCGAGGGACGGATAGACACGGCATCGAAGAATATTGCGACGATAGAGAAGGGATTGGAGAGCCTGGAGAATAAGTTGGCTGGAATCCAAGTTATTATGAACCCAGAGGTGGAGGATGACGAAGATGGCCAGCCTATCACGGATATCATTGAGGAATTGGACGACGATGATAACGTGATTTCATATCGACTTCAGAAACCCGGTGACAATACACAGCAGATTCGGGAGTTATTGAAGAAGGCCGGTGTCAAGGATATCCCCGGAGAAGAAGACACCGATGCGCCACAAAAGGCATTGGAAAAGATGGCCGAGACGGTATCAAATGGGAAGGTACAAGAAACAGATAAGCCAAAAAGGGCGAAACTTGAGCCTTCAGAGAAACAAATAGCCCTCGACAATAAGGCAAAGAAGGCTATAGAGAAGGAAGTTTCAGAAAGGTCTACGACAAACGGTACATCTAAGCAGTCGCCAGAAGCGAAGAAGTCTGTAGCTCCGACAAACGGTAAATCTAAGCAGACACCAGAACCAAAGAAGCCCTCAAAACCAACACCACAGACACCATCACAACCAACAGAGACTTTATCTCCTGCCGCCCAACGAGTCCAAAACATCGTCAACACAGCCCTAGAACAAGAGGAACTCGCCAAACAACCCGCTGTAATCCCCGACGATGAAGACCCCGCTGATGCTCAAATGCGCCAAGACATGCTCAAGTATGGGCTTGGTGAAGTTGGAGCGGTAGTTGCAGAGATGTTCCTTGATGATGATGAGGCATGGACAGATGAGGAGGAAGAGTACGAATCAGATGAGTCAGATGAATTTGGTCAGAGCAAGTATAGCGTTTTGACGGATGATTACAGGCAACATATGATGGATTTGGAGAAGAGGTTAGGGATTCAAAGTCGGTTCACTAGAGACTGGGAAGAGAAGTTGGCGGGGATTCAAGATGATGGGGATAGCGACGAAGAAGGAGAGAAGGAGAAGAAGACCGTCGAGGAGGGCGTAGGACGAATTGTAATTCAAACTGAAAACGGAACACCAGAGCCCAAGAAGGAGACTTCAGTGCCAGAACAGACAGATCCCAGCACCTCCGAACCCTTGCCTCTTTCAGTCGACACAACCACACCAGAAGATGCTCCCAACACCGACTCTCCGCCACAGACACCCGGCCCTAAATCCAATCTCAAGAAGGCCGCAACGCCCACAACCGAAGCGCCCACCGGCCACGTCCGTAAGAAATCCGTGCACTTCGCCGAAATGCTCGACATTGCCCCACGCCGTCCCGGCGAGAAAGCGAAATCCAACGTCCGTGCTAAGATCCCCCGTCTCGACACACCCACGGTGGAACCGCACAGTGACATTGTCGAGCGCAAGGGACCATCCAAGTCTTCCAATAAGAAGAAGAAGGGCAAGATGTCGAGTTTTNTGGACGAGAATAAAGTACAGGGAGCGTCGGCGCCGACACCGCCAGAGGGAGAAACGTTAGCTGCGAGTGTCATTGAGCGGGCGACGCCGAGAAAGGCGGATGTGTTGGTGAATGATGAGATTGATGAGTGGCAGTTACGAGATGAGGTAGCGGATGAATATCATCGGAGACGGAATAAGATGATTTTGGGAAGTGGCGGGTTCAAAGAAGAAGAGAAGGAGATTGAGAGGGTTGAAGATGGACCTGTTAAGAGGGTTTCTAGGTTCAAGGCGGCTAGATTAGGGAAGCAGTAGTCATAGCATAGACTGTTTACATGTACATATAGATTTATACTTTTTTCAAACTCAGGAGCTCCTTGGGATGTTGNGTAGTGAAGTGTTTGTTTCCTTGTTATCTCGTGCAAAGTTCGGGTCTTTGTGGAAATACAGACTTAATGTGTTACACCAGGATAAGTTCTTCTCTCCCTTCGGTAATGAGATCTGAGTGAAGTTTACCAAGAATGAGAGCTTGTTCGACAAACAGAACCTCGCCTTGCGGGGTCGCATTCCGTACTACGAAGGCTTGCTCGAACCCCTCGGCCAACACAACTTCGTCGTCAATTTGACTGTATGAAAAGCCCATGAATATATTGCCGTCCGACAGCATGCCGAACTTATGACCATTTCGTTGCATGTGGCACAGGAATTCGACATGATCGCCATAGGTATCAATATTCCTGTGTCTCATGATCCTCCAGAGATACATCGGGAGTTCAAAGACGAGCGATAACGGGTCACCTAGTGACAAGATAGATCTTGGCACACTTCGAAGACGAACNTATACTTTTTTCAAACTCAGGAGCTCCTTGGGATGTTGGGCACATGCTGCTTATCTAGATGTTAGACCGGGAGATTTGAAAGGGCGCAGCTGTAGCATGGACTTTGTGGTTACACGAGGTGATGTTAGATCATTGAATGTATTAGATGCTTAACGGCCAAAGTTTCAATAGCCAGAGTCCGTAGCCTTGATTCTCGGAGCTAAGATTAAAGTATATAGCCAAATCTAAGGTAGTGAAGTGTTTGTTTCCTTGTTATCTCGTGCAAAGTTCGGGCCTTTGTGGAAACACAGACTTAATGTGTTACACCAGGATAAGTTCTTCTCTCCATTCGGTAATGAGATCTGAGTGAAGTTTACCAAGAATGAGAGCTTGTTCAACGAACAGAACCTCGTCTTGCGGGGTCGCATTCCGTACTACGAAGGCTTGCTCGAACCCCTCGGCCAACACAACTTCGTCGTCAATTTGACTGTATGAGAAGCCCATGAATATATTGCCGTCCGAAAGCATGCCGAACTTATGACCATTTCGTTGCATGTGGCACAGGAATTCGACATGATCGCCATAGGTATCAATATTCCTGTGTCTCATGATCCTCCAGAAATACATCGGGAGTTCAAAGACGAGTGATAACGGGTCACCTAGTGACAAGATAGATCTTGGCACACTTCGAAGACGAACCTGCGATTGAAATACAGGGCCCCTCTCGATATAATCCATCTGGTTTCCCTCGAAGCGTGCTGCCATTGCCTCTCTCAACTCGTTGTTGTCATTTTGTTGGAACAGATTCACAACCTTGGCTCGGTACATACATCGAGTATACAGCTTTCCCCACCCTGGTCCTCGAAGAAATGTTGTATTTTCCAATGTGTCAGTTCTCTCGTCTCGGAATCTTGGGTCTTGGAGTTGTGTGTAGTGACGATCATAGATTCCGGCCGACAATAATGTGGTTTTGCCATATGGAACCCAGGATATCAAGGTATCCGCCACAGGCAGAGCCTCGGAACCCGGTCGTAATCCGTGATTTTCCCAGGGGAGCTTAAATCCGAGATTCGTGGTCTTTAGAGACGTCACTATGTGTTCAGCGGTGTCCAAAACGACCTCTGTATCAGGTTTATTGTAGTCAACTACTATGTTGAGCGTTTTGTAGAGCCCGGCAAGAGAAAATAAGCGATCGCGATCTTGTCCCACCTGAAGGGTTGCACATGACTCGATATACGCAAAGGCAAAGGGTATTGCTTTGTCTGAAGCGAATTTTAACTGCGAAATTACTTTGAGTGTAGATGGGAAAGTAGCAGCAAAGAATGACCCGTTCGATGGAGAAAAGAGAGTCTGGTTGAAACTCCCAGTATTTGACAGAGTCTCATGTATACGTCGAACACCGAGATCATATTGGCTCCAATAGATTGCCCGAGTTATTATTAAGATACTCCGGAGAGAAATTTTACATCGTCCATACAACAAATAATCTGTTGTATATCCCCAGATTTTGGGCAATCGTGTCTCTAGGCTTGCCAAAGGGTACTTGAATAGGTAAAGAATGTCACCGAATCGCGACAATAGTGCACGATACTCTCCACGGACGGCCACCTCTTGCACAATCCATGCGCGAGACCAATAGGCACTATCAAACACTGGGCGGAGGTTTATCCAGTTGACCGTTCTAAATACTTGCACCAGTTCTCGCGCGAAATCTTGATTCTCAAACCAATCCAATGAGGCCTGAAACAGACGATTCAAGTCCCGTGAGATTTTGGCGGTATCGGAGTGNGCAGCACCAAGCCATGAAATCAGCCGGTCTGCCTTTTTGAAAACTTCGCCCATCATCTGCACCTGGTGGGCCTTTTCTTCTTCATCGATCTGATTGATACATAAAGCGTCGATCCATAGGCGAATTGGCTTTCTCTTGCGACGTATGTGCCATAATGCAGTCATGAGATTCTCAGTGATGCCGATGATGCCAGAATCAAGATACATGGGATATGTGCCCTTTGGGGTGCCCCATACATACGACAGACACGTGTATTTGCCCGTACCAAACGGGAAATTGTGTGTAGACATAGAACATCGCAGTGGTTCTAATCCCGCTCCAGGCAGTAGCATAACGATTCTGATTTGTGCTTGCGGCTGGCTTAACGGTTGATGCTCGTATGACAATGGCCCAAGTGGCCCGCGTATCTTGAAGCTTATGCTAGGACAGCCAGCTCGCGTGATCTTCCGGTGGGTGAATTGATATTCTTTCTCTCGTGGGTTCCCCGCTTCGTCCTTTATCACTTTCGTGTTCACTATAGGGGCAAAGTCTTCAGTCTGCCCTATAGATAGTTAGTATCTGGTATTGTCAAAAAAAACCATCCACTGAGCAACAGTCTGATCCCACTTGAGGTTTGATATTTCCCGTTGTTCCAATACTTCTGGGTGTGCTTACAATATTCATTGGCCTGTTCTCGGTTCATAAAACCAATAGGTTCGTGACCGGGCGGAACATTGTCAGGCAATCGACAGAACACCATTTTGAAAATGCTGTGCCTCGTGAGTTGGTGCAGACGACGGTAATGGACAAGTCAAGGTGAAAATGATTGATCAATTCAATGCGTTGCACAACTACAACTACTTGAGTAAAACAGATCCTCGGGGCGTTCTATTTATATTATCATGGTCCGCCTCATCCCCTGAACACGCCGTGTATTATTGATTTCTGTTAGTATAGACGATGACTGATGCCATGATAGTGGCGTGGCGTATACACCCCAACCAGACATACGTTATTCTGTCGGTGTACGATCTGCATCCAAAAAACACTCCTAGGGGTTATCTTAAAACCCCTCAAGGCTGAAGGGTATTCAGGTTATCGAATACATTCTAGTCCTCTAACCTCTAGTCAGTCTGGCATGTTCACCCGGAGTATTTTCGCTCTCTCCAATGTGACCATAACAACACCCCCAGTCTACATATGTTCATTTGAGGCTATCTGTGTCAACAATATTGCCCAACTGCATACGCCTGCTTACATACATGAGCTGATATACAGAGCGGGGTAAACAGTACGCGCATATGCGGCGCATTGTAGGCTTCGGGTAACCCAGACTAACGAAGCCTTGGTCCCCAGTTCTCTGTCGTCATTCAGCAGTACGCGTTCACCGACCCAGAGCTGAAGGATCAACACCCAATGCATATTCGTTGCAGGTAGAACTTTTGAGATTGATTCAGGGTCCAATGAGTGTGTCTTTGATGTTGGTATCAAGACGATGACCAGGAACATCTCTTTGGACGAAGGTATGTACATATGTAGTACTTTAGTAACACAACACATGTTTAACTACAAATCACGCGCCGTTACCATCGAATTTGGTATGTACATACGCATAATTTTGGTAATAGGCGAGACTCTTCGGGGACTTTTCTACCCCTGAATAGTCTAGAACATTACTGCAATTGACGGAGCAATCCTGAAAGGAATACTCCCAAAAGCTGGTACATAAGTATTCTGGCGACGATTTACATGGGAAGTACGCTATATACTTCTTGTGAATACTCCCTAATAATAGGGGCGCCTATTATAAGGTTATCATCACCCAATTATAACATTAGGATTGCACAGACGAAGACGTTGGGTCGAAATGGAAGACGGGACGAGAGAACAAAAAGAAGTCAATCGTTTTATTTCTTTCCGAAGCGTACTTGCCTCATGCTTTAATTTCTCCGTAGGGATGCGGAGCGTTGTGATCACTTTACCCGATGATCTCCATCACAACGACGTCGTGCTATCGGTTCAGTAGTAGACATGTGTGTACATACATACATAGCTTCACTGGTGATATGTCTGGTTCTGGATATACAGTTGACATGGGACACTGAACACGCCCGTTTTGTCGTCTGCTCTATACTTTGGCGTCCGCCGTGATCAATCCACTCTGGTACATCTGTACATACATGTGTGTATGAATACCTGTGTATGCCCATACATACATAGGTATTCATACGTCTGAGTGAGGAGTCGCAGTTAAGACCAAAGCCGGTGATG
This sequence comes from Huntiella omanensis, assembly GCA_000833645.1. Lineage (NCBI taxonomy): Eukaryota > Fungi > Ascomycota > Sordariomycetes > Microascales > Ceratocystidaceae > Huntiella > Huntiella omanensis. The sequence continues at coordinate 75,673 of JSUI01006465.1, forward strand.
TAGCCTTAGCCGCTGGTCCAGCCCATGCCAACGGTGCATCCCTAAAGGTCACCGAAGCAGCCATATAGCGTACGGATGGGGTCTCTCTATCCGCAACTCGTCTCTGGTTGATCCACCTGATATAGTCCTGTCAAGTTAACGACGAAGTTGTGTTGCCTGAGGGATTCAAAACTGCATTCTTAGTACGAAATGCAACCCCGCAAGGTGAGATTCTGTTCGTTGAAACGGCGTTTCTTGTTGATATACCCCACTCGCAAGGGATTACCGAATGGAGAGAAGAGCTTGTTATAGTCTGACATATTGGGCCCCCACTTACGTGCACATCATACTATGCCCTTCGTACTAGAAAGCTTGACTTATGACTGATCTTATTCTACAGATGCAGAGTCACTGACTTCATCGACCATAGTCATCTTAATATATCCTCTAAACTCTCACTACCTTGTGATCTCTCAATTCTTGCATTCTCTAACTGTTAATATAAGTGCGTGAAACAACCAACTGGGTAGCCTCGAGCTTGTCCACCAAGAGCGGAGAAATGCTAGATCATGATAATGTTGCCGGTAACCACGTCAAACTCAAGCTCAGCCCCATCATCCTAAAGATGCAGAGTGGCTGGATCAGATAGAGCCACGATATGTCAAGAGTTATCGATTAAGAAATACCAAGGAAATCTAAACTTTGTACGGAAATTTCAATCCCTTTCATTCCACATAAACAACTGACCTGTGAAGGATCAAAAACCTACCCTCTTCGGCGCTCGACATTGCGTGGACTTCGTGCCCTCTCTTCGCCATCTGTTGATCTTGTTCATACACTCAAGATCTCAGTATTTCTACTCAAATTCTTTGTCAAATCCCTAGGTACATTAGATTTACTCAAATAAGAATACCATTTAGCTCTGTAATTTATCTCTATTTACAGTTATATTCGCAGATGACGTTCTTTGACATGTACTGTGCCCGTACAGTCTGTACACTGTGCATCGATCAAGCTATGCCCCACGCTGTGTCACATTATCTGAAAAAGGCAAGCCAAGTCTCAAGTCATCCTGTTGTGAAAACGATATATACCCCTATATAACCACATCACCCAACACATCTCCAACCGTCAAAATGTCAAAAGAACAAGGTTCGTTCGTCTCCCTGCTATAATACACAACCCACTAACCTAGCCACACCCACACAATAGTCTCCATCGACTCGCTGGACCTCCAACAACTCAGCGGTCTCAAGAAGCAAATCACTGAGGATCTGGAACATCTTTCTGCCTCTTTCACTTCTCTGAACGCCGCACACGCCAAGTTCCGGGAGTCGCTTAGATGCGTCCAGTTGCGGAAGGGGGCTGATGAGGAGGAAGAGGAGGCTGCGTTGGTACCGTTGACTACGTCGCTTTATGTCAGAGGAGTGTTGAGAGATAAGAAGAGAGTTCTTATTGATATTGGCACGGGCTTTTTGGTGGAAAAGGTGAGTTTTTCACGGGAGACTGGATGAGATATGTCAAATCAGATGAAGAAATGGAGACTAACTAATGTTATACAGAGCCTGGATGACGCCGTGACGTACTACGAAAGCAAAGTCACTGGCCTGACCAAGTCCCTTCAAGAACTCGAGGGCATAATATCGCAAAAGAGCATGCAAGCTCAAGCCGTCGATGAGAGTAAGTCCCTCTTCCCCCTATACTCGCCAACTACAAGCTAACCCTCTTCCCAGCTCTCCGCCAAAAGATGATGGCTGCCCAAGCATCTGGCAAGCCCGTCGAAGCCACCGCCTAGTTAAATATACATACACCGCCCCCGTGGCTTGCATCTCTTCCATCTTGTGTCCCCGGACATGTGTCCTTCCGTCCATCTACCCCACCAACCACCATAACCCTGTTAGGGTCTGCTGACGTAATATNGACTTCGTGCCCTCTCTTCGCCATCTGTTGATCTTGTTCATACACTCAAGATCTCAGTATTTCTACTCAAATTCTTTGTCAAATCCCTAGGTACATCAGATTTACTCAAATAAGAATACCATTTAACTCGGTAATTTATCTCTATTTACAGGTATATTCGCAGATGACGTTCTTTGACATGTACTGTGCCCGTACAGTCTGTACACTGTGCATCGATCAAGCTATGCCCCACGCTGTGTCACATTACCTGAAAAAGGCAAGCCAAGTCTCAAGTCATCCTGTTGTGAAAACGATATATACCCCTATATAACCACATCACCCAATACATCTCCAACCGTCAAAATGTCAAAAGAACAAGGTTCGTTCGTCTCCCCGCTACAATACACAGCCCACTAACCTAGCCACACCCACACAATAGTCTCCATCGACTCGCTGGACCTCCAGCAACTCAGCGGTCTCAAGAAGCAAATCACNCAGTTGCGGAAGGGGGCTGATGAGGAGGAAGAGGAGGCTGCGTTGGTACCGTTGACTACGTCGCTTTATGTCAGAGGAGTGTTGAGAGATAAGAAGAGAGTTCTTATTGATATTGGAACGGGCTTTTTGGTGGAGAAGGTGAGTTTTTCACGGGAGACTGGATGAGATATGTCAAATCAGATGAAGAAATAGAGACTAACTAATGTTATACAGAGCCTGGATGACGCCGTGACGTACTACGAAAGTAAAGTCACTGGTCTTACCAAGTCCCTCCAGGAACTCGAGGGCATAATATCGCAAAAGAGCATGCAAGCTCAAGCCGTCGATGAGAGTAAGTCCCTCTTCCCCCTATACTCGCTAACTAAGCTAACCCTCTTCCCAGCTCTCCGCCAAAAGATGATGGCTGCCCAAGCATCTGGCAAGCCCGTCGAAGCCACCGCCTAGTTAAATATACATACACCGCCCCCGTGGCTTGCATCTCTTCCATCTTGTGTCCCCGGACATGTGTCCTTCCGTCCATCTACCCCACCAACCACCATAACCCTGTTAGGGTCTGCTGACGTAATATAGGCCCACTTATTATAAGCTGCTGAGCTGGAGCTGTATTTAGTGAATCCTGAGAAGTGATGAAGTGAGTTGGAGGATAGGATTAATCAACAATAGCAGCAAGATGGCTTTCCGTATGCGCACGCTAAGGTCGACTGTTAGACCAACAGTGGGATTCGCCCCCGTGGCCCCCCGGGCTCCGTTCGCCCCACGCTTCACTAGCTCCGGCATGTTTACCCCCAGATCATGAATAAACCCAAACTAACCCTTCCCAGCTTCCGCGACGGCCGTCCCCTCGGGGAAAACTCTCGCCTACCGGTTGACGACACGGGTGATTGCCTTTGGGGCATACACGGCTTTTGCTTTCTCTGCTGGCATGACCTTTAGCATGCTGAGTACGATGCCGGCGTCCCTATTTGGTCTTACTTTCCTTTCGGATAAAGAGTCGTTGGAGAATCTGTCTACCGATGAGGCGGCTATTGAGGTTGAGAAGCGCATGGCTGCGTTGGATATTGTTAAAAAGCTTCGTGCTGATCCTACGTTGACGGAGTGTCGACCTCATTCGCAGTTACCAGAGAAAGTCCGCAAGACGAATCTTACCGCTACTACCCTCGTTGGACCAACTATGATTCCTGTCCAGCCATTGTCTTTCCGGAGTGCCGATAGACAGACATTGACGACTATTGTCTTCTTGGGCCATGACCTCTGTGGACACCCTGATATTGTTCACGGCGGGTTACTTGCAACGATGCTAGACGAACAATCTGGTTTCTGCTGCATCCCATTGATGATGAGAAAGATGGCCGTCACCGCGTATCTGAATGTGAACT
>JSUI01006466.1:0-80443 GCA_000833645.1 Huntiella omanensis
GGACAATGTCGATGTCGACGGGGGTTTGAAAGAAGTAGGACATTGTGAGGATGGCGGTGGATGGTTGGCCGGAGGGGAGGGGAGGTAGATTGTCGGGCCGTGAAGGTCGAGAAGAAGCTCGGGGCGGGTTGCGCAGCGGGACTTGGGGACCTTTTAGATATCTAGCTTGCTACTTATGGATGTATGCGATGTCAAGGGATCGTGGCGGGGTTATATGGTCCTAGGCTGTAGCTCAAGTACAGGGCCCTAGCGGTCAACTTTGTTAGGTTTCGTTGGGTCGTTTGATCGGTCGGTAGGTGACAGACAGATAGGCTGGGAAGAAAAAAAGGATGGCTTTGTGGGATGGATGCCATGGAAAGCTATGATCAAGGGATTGGCTTGGATTTGAGGACATGGCGGTCGGTCAGTCGGTCGGTTGCTTGCGTTGACAGGGGCTGGGGTTGGGCTGGGCTGGTTAGGGTTTATGGTGAGTGGGTTTTGGTAGTGTAGTTGAGAGATGGGGAAGGAGACGACGTCATTTGGGAGGAGTAAATTTGTAAAGGGAGAATGGCATATGTTTGAAGATGGAAAAGGTATATTACAGGAGCTTGTTAATAACAATGTAATCAAATCATTCGCTTGGTCCCGGTTACGTCTAGGTATATATTCATGCTGCATGCTGCACTCAGTTGAGGCACGCCCAATCTAATGCATGCGGCAAATCCTACGATCCAATCAGGCCAGTGACGTCGATGGTTGAATGTCCATGGATACAAGCAACCCTAACTACTTGGGAAATGCCATGATTAATCAATTAAATCTATATATGTGTGTAACCTTCCAAGGTATATAAGTCTAGAAGTCCTCATCATCGTGAGAACCATCCCCGGCCCCGGTTCCGACGACTATTCCCCTTACGGTTCTTTCTAAGCGCAATGGTGAAGGCTTGGTCGTGGTCTTCGGGGTCGTCACCATAGTCACTTGAATGGATGCTGATTGAGCTATTGCGCCGCCGACTTTTCCCCTTGCGGTTCTTTCTGAGTGCGATGGTGACGGCTTGGTCGTGGTCGTCGGGGTCGTCACCGTAGTCACTTGAATGGATGCTAAGTGAGCGTTCACGCCGCCGACTGGTTCTTCTTCTGCGCGCTTCTATGAAGGCTTGTTCTTCATCTTCTTCATTGTCGCTCTTGTTAACGACGAATTCGCCTGTGCTTTCTGGTACTGGGGCGGACGAGATGACTTGGATTTCATCGTCGTCGTTGGTAGTGGCTGGGACTGGAGCTTGGGACTTGGTGGATGGGTCAGCCATGTCGTTGTCTTCATCATCACTTTCATCAAGGACGAATCCACCCGTGGTACTCTTTATCGGAGCAGCGGAGGTGACTTGGATGCCATCGGTGTCATTGTCTGGGACTGGTGCTTTAGACTTAGCAGACGCAACAACCACGTCGTCATCGTCATCATCACTTTCGTCAAGGACAAATCCGCCCGTAGTTCTCTTTCTGCGCGCAGTGGAAACAACCTGGTCTTCCTCGTCGTCATCGTCATCCGGGACAGGAGCTTTAGACTTGGCGGATGCATCCTCCATGTCGACATCTTCTTCGTCTTCATCTAACCCCTTCACCCCACCAACTTCTACAAAGCCATCACCCATTTCCTCGTCACTCTCCCCGTCACTATCCAAAGCCTTCTTCCGTTTCAACGACACTTCCGCCTGGCTAGCCATAGTTTGAGTTCCTCCATGGCCAGCCAAGGCCTTAAGTGCCGCCGCCTCATTCAACCGTCTCTGTTCCTCCTCACGCATCCAGAACTCGGCATCATTAGCCGCAGCATCCGAGTCATCATCTGAGGAGTGCACAAACATCTCACTCTTGATCTTCATCGCCTTTTCGCGCTCTTTCTCCCGTCTCTTTCGCGCCTTTTCAGCAAGTTCCTCGTCGTCGGGCAATTCCTCGTCACTACCGACTTCTTTGCGACGGAGACGACGTTTCTTGGCTTGGCGTTTTGGTGCGTCGACGGCTTTGCGAGCTGTGGGACCACCGGCGGGGAAGAGGGATTCGAAGTCGTCATCTTCCTCGTCAGATTCAATGTGGCGGGTGGATCTTTGGGCGGGCTTCTTGCGGATTTGGGCCACGGCTTCTTCGGTTTCCTCCGTCGTTGGCTCTTCCATGCGGGTGATGGCTAGGAAGCCGGCGCATTTCTCGAGGTGGTCTAGGGTTGTAGTTTCGGGGACTACCCAGGTTGATTCCATTGTTTCTTCAACGGATGGGTATTGCCGGGTGATACCAACCGTAGAAAGGAATAATCTGAGGTGACCATTCTTGATGATGGACGTCTGGGTATCCGCGTCGCCCTTGTTAATGACATGTTCTGGTTCAGGCTCATTGTCTACAATAGGCCCATCCAAACCAGACATAGCCCGTTCAGCCTCCTTGGCAGCCTTCCATGCCTTACGCACTGATATAGCCGAGTCAAGAGTCTCCGCTAACCACTTAACCTCTGCATGCTTCCCTTGAGAATATAGAATACGCACCAAGAAGCGAATTTGCTCTTCAAGACCATCTGTATGTCTAAACTCCAGCACGGCAGCCACTCGTGGCGCCTTGACAGTGACGGCCTTTTGTCTGTGTTCACCAGTCTCAAGGAAGTACGCCGTTTGTGAACTCTTGGAAAAGAGCATTTCCACGAATAAAGCTGGTCTCTCTTGAAGCTTCGATATACACTTTCGGATGATGCGCATTGCTAACTCGGACCATTCTTTGTATACCGGGAGTCTTGAGGAAATTGGGTTCCGGCCTTTGATCATTTCGTAGAAGAGGTTGATTATGTCCACGCGATACATCATGACCATGAGTTCCTGCTTGAAGCCTAAACGGAAGAAATACCGGTGACATCTCTTGAGCTGTTCGTTGTCCAGGTGGGAGTAGTTGCTGAGATAACGGACATATGTGTCCACCACCGGCTGTGCAGAGAAGCGCTTTAGGAACACATTGAAATCAAACTTGCGATCCTTTGTAATCTTGTTGGCCGCCTCTTCATTCTCATCTTCCGACCCAGAAAGAACAGGCGCCTCAACAACGTCGTTATCCTCTTCAACCTCCATTTCATTGCCGTCGTCGTCAACGATAGTCACTGTCCGTTTTGTAGGAGCGGCAGGTTGTACCTTTTTCTTATTCCGGCGAATTGCACGCTTGGTGCGAACCTGCATGTCTTTGTTTTGGGACGAGTACGCCGACAAGAGATGTGTGAAAGTGTGAACAAGCTCAATCGCTGCATCGAGGTACTCGAGACCCTGTCCATTGTACGTGCGTAAAACCGCAGCAAGTAGGTCTTGAATGTCTTCCTCGTAGAATAACCGACTGAGAATGTTGTCGGCAATCTCAATGTCCGCGTCGTTCTGGCTTTCGTAGGCTTCGCGAACAACAAGGAGGATCTGGTTGAAGCAGCGCATGGCAGAGACTAAGTCAATCCATGTCTTATTCTCGTACGCCATGCGCATGGTGCGTTGTAAGAGGATAAACATTTCCTGACTCAGTGCACTTGCCACAAGGTTGAACCCAGAGACACCGTCTTTTTCCGCCTGTTTGGCTCTTTCATTAGTGGCATCGCGACGGTTCCGTTCAAGTTCCGCCTTGAGGAACCAAGCTACTACGTAGAAAAATTGCCGTGTATGGTAGAACATGACCTGTTGGGATTCACGCTCCAGGTTCCGACGAAGATGTGAAAAAAGCGGGTTGAACCCACCATCAAGGAAATCAGAAGCAAACTCCTTGAGTTTCTCCATGGCGGGGGTATCCAAGACGGGCTCGGGGCCCATCTCTTTGAGTGCCATGTTCTTGTTACGACCGCCTCGTGGAGGGCGATATTTCTTACTGGCATCGAGCTTTTGTTGACGCATTTCAGCTGATACAAGGGCATCTTGGCCGGCTAGAGTGGACATCTTTCCGTCGGGTCGCGCCATCCAGACCATGGTTCCGAAGCGAGAGTGTCGAGTGACGCCAGCTTGGGCCATTTGCTGTTTTTCGGCCGCGAGGAGCTGGTCCATTTTCTTGTCTAGTTCACGACCACGCTGGTGTTTTGGCGTGAATACGGCGGCGGCGTCGGTGCGTTTGAGGAGGTGGAAGAGGATTTCGAGGAGGAGGGTGTCTTCGTTGCGGAAGTCTTCGCCCATGTTGGAGGCGATTGTTAAAAGGTAGGGAAAGACGCGTTGGGCGTGGAAGGCGTTTATGAGGGCGTTTCTTTGGACGGAGTTCTTGTGATGTACGTCGGGAAAATCTGGTGGTGGAGTGATTTGGGCGACGTTGCGGAGGAGATATAAGGTCATTTTGATGGTGCCTTCGTCGCGGGGTTTGCGCTCGTGTGGGTCCATGGCCATGGCGGGTAGTTGGATCTTTACGGCGGCTTCTAGGAGGTTGAAGTTTGGATCAAGTAGACGGTCTTTATACGCTGTGTGGGCGAGTAACAAAGCCGGAATGTGAAGATAGTGGTTATCCGTCATAGACTCAGCATCTCTTTCCAAAGACCACGTCAACATAACCATCAACTCAAGCGCAGCTAGCGCAAGCTTCTCTTTGAGAACACTTTTCTTGGCAGCTCGATCCCAATTTCGAACGATATGTGGAAGATCGACTTTGAATAATGTGGTAGTTGAGATACATCGAGCTACATCGAGGCGGTTCATCTTCTCGTCGAATGTGCGGAGCCATCTTTTGAAANAGACGGTCTTTATACGCTGTGTGGGCGAGTAACAAGGCCGGAATGTGAAGATAATGGTTATCCGTCATAGACTCAGCATCTCTTTCCAGAGACCACGTCAACATAACCATCAACTCAAGCGCAGCTAGCGCAAGCTTCTCTTTGAGAACACTCTTCTTGGCAGCTCGATCCCAATTCCGAACGATATGTGGAAGATCGACTTTGAATAATGTGGTAGTTGAGATACATCGAGCTACATCGAGGCGGTTCATCTTCTCGTCGAATGTGCGGAGCCATCTTTTGAAATCGCGGATACAGTCAATGGCGCTGTCACCGGGGATATAACGGGAGGGGTCATCGGGAGAGAAACCACCGAGCTGATGAATAAGTTAGCGTGGGCTATCGTAGATTTGGTGGGATTGGCAACTTACCGCAGAAAGAAGTGACTTGATGTAGGCGTCGACAACGCGGGGAACCACGCCGTTGGTTGGCTCTTCTGCTTCGGAGTCTGACATTCTGATGGTAGTTATGACAGTGAAGTCGGGTCGAAATGCTAAACTGCCAACACAATATAATGCCAATGCCGTCTCATAGATAGAGGGAGGTCGTCAAAGTTCGGATCCAAAAAGGGTATATCCCAAAATGGTAAATCCATACGCGTCGCGCACAAATCAATTAACACGTTGTTTCCTAGGGTTTACAAGTAAACAGGCCCCCTGTAGACCCTAGTCCAAATCTGGGGGTTTCCCCAACTTACACATGAAAGTGGGGCCTCGGTTGGAGTTCCGTTCGTTGGCNTTGTTAGTATTAAAGGTGTGAGCCGAGGAAGCTGGCACAAGGCTTTGCGACAAGTACGATTTCAGGTAGATTGGGTTTGCTGATCTTTGTTTCTTGATTTGCGACTTGTTTCTGTCATTGTTTCTCTTATTTGCGCGACATGCTCTCGAGGTCTTTTGTAAAGGTGACTCTGGCGGGACAGCGGCGGGGGTTCAGTCAGGCCGCCGTCTTGCGTCATGGGGTGACTGAGCTGGGAATTGTTGGTGCTGGTCAAATGGTGAGTGATCATGTACAATACATACGAATGAGAGGATAGAGAAAACTGACTGAAATCATAGGGTCTTGGGATTGCGGTTGTGGCTGCTATGATGATCAAAGTACCCGTGACATTGGTTGATACTTCAGAACAGGCCCTGGATAAGGGACTNACCCTAGTCCAAATCTGGGGGTTTCCCCAACTTACACATGAAAGTGGGGCCTCGGTTGGAGTTCCGTTCGTTGGCTTTGTTAGTATTAAAGGTGTGAGCCGAGGAAGCTGGCACAAGGCTTTGCGACAAGTACGATTTCAGGTAGATTGGGTTTGCTGATCTTTGTTTCTTGATTTGCGACTTGTTTCTGTCATTGTTTCTCTTATTTGCGCGACATGCTCTCGAGGTCTTTTGTAAAGGTGACTCTGGCGGGACAGCGGCGGGGGTTCAGTCAGGCCGCCGTCTTGCGTCATGGAGTGACTGAGCTGGGAATTGTTGGTGCTGGTCAAATGGTGAGTGATCATGTACAATGCATACGAATGAGAGGATAGAGAAAACTGACTGAAATCATAGGGTCTTGGGATTGCGGTTGTGGCTGCTATGACGATCAAAGTCCCCGTGACATTGGTTGATACTTCAGAACAGGCCCTGGATAAGGGACTTAAGTTTGCTAGTGAGCTCTTGGAACCCTCTTTTTGTCGCAAATCCGATGGACATGTACTGACAATCAGGGACAGATAAACTACTACAAAAGAATGTCGAAAAGGGTCGTCTGTCAGCTGAGGCTGCTGATACTGCCTTTAAGAGTATTACCCCGTGTACTAAGCTTTCCGATCTTGGCAAAGTCGACTTTGTCATTGAAGCCGTGCCTGAGATTCCGAGGCTAAAGTTTGACATTTTCAAGACGCTATCCGAGACTGTCCCTTCTCATGCCATCTTGGCTACCAACACCTCGTCGATCAGTATCACCAAAATTGCGGCTGCGGCGGGAGATGCTGCGGACCGTGTCGTCTCAACGCACTTTATGAATCCCGTACCAGTACAAAAAGGTGTTGAGATTATCTCGGGATTACAGACTAGCCAGGTGACCTTGGACAAGGCCGTCAAGCTGGTCGAGGCCATGGGAAAGATGCCGGCTGTTAGTCAGGATCGTCCGGGGTTTCTTGCCAATCGCATTCTTATGCCCTATATCAATGAGGCTATTATGTGTCTTGAATCGGGAACGGGCACGCGCGACGCCATTGACAGCATCATGAAGCATGGTACAAACGTCCCGATGGGGCCGTTGCAGTTGGCTGACTTTATCGGGCTGGATACGTGTCTAGCCATCATGCGTGTCCTGGCTGACGAAACAGGCGACTCAAAGTACCGACCGGCCGTCCTTCTCGTCAACATGGTCGAGGCCGGGTGGTTGGGAAAGAAGAGCGGGAAGGGCTTCTATGATTACTAGTGTGTATATGTAGGTATATGTGGGTGTGAAACCCTAACAAGGCAAACAGAACAATTCAAGACATGCGTATGTGTGTATAAACCAAGAATACAAACCAACCTTCCGTCCGTTTAATTCCCTAAAAAGGGTTGAAGACCCTCGTGTAACATTACTTTTATGCCCAGCCTCCGACCTCAGTCTAGCATCATACCGACCCGACGGCTGACGACTGCCGTTAACCCGTCCTCTTTTCTTTTTTGTTCTGGAACACTTTAGTAGGCAAAGTTACGGGTGGCGACGTATACTTTCCCATTGACTTCACACCCACGCCACCATGACGAATCAGCCGACCGCGAGACAAGGCGTCAGCGGTACGGGAGGCGGTGGCCGATTTGTGGTAGCCTGCTTCCGGAAGTGATCGGCGCCACTTGTTGCACCGGCGGCTGGCCGATTGGGAGGTAGATGCGGGGTGGAAGAGAGAAAGAGAGAAAGAGAGCGAGACTATGAGTAGACTTTTTTGGAGGGGCATTTTGGGCTGTGACGTGCTGAAGAAGAGATAGAGGCGTGTGTGATGATGGCTTCTAGAAGACTAGGCGGACGGGTAGGTGCTGACGGATTTGGGATGGCTGCTTTGTTTGGGATTAATATGGTACTGGGTCTTTTGGGGGCGTAGATGACATGGAGAAAGGGAAGGAATTGATCTCTCTGTCGTTGTGGTCCTTCTCATACTGCTTGTTGGAAGGAAGCCGAGTTTTGCCTTCGTTGCATACAACAGGAAAGTGGGTTTTTTGGTCTTGTCCAGCTAACTCTGTAGTTGTCTTTGCACTACCGTCATAACACCCCACTTCTGAGTCTCCTCCAATCGCTCATTTCTGGAACAGAGCGTGTAACGTAGAGACACTCCGTTACTCACCATGTCTCGCACTTTCTTTCGGCATCGTGGTATACGACCTGCATTCTTTGGCACCTGTCACGCCTGTCTTGGAATGTGGTCCCGGCTTTTGACTGACTGGGAATGTCCGGCGGGCTCTAAATGGACAGAGTATTTGTCCTTTGGTGGTGGTCAGCGTAGCATGTACATATGTCGAACGAGACAACGTTGCTGTCGTACAGACAAGTAACTCCTGGGGACGGCGTAATGTACGTACATTATATGTATGTGCATTCTGTATTCTATTGTCGGGGACATGGGAGGTTGTTAGGAAGCAAGACGGCACAGCTGTTATTCCAGGGAACTCACAAGGTCACTTGGTTGATCCTCAGGGCGGATTTGCAGGCTGTGGCGTGTACGTTCTAGGGGTGAAGGAGGGGGAGGGGTAATGAGGTAGATCGATGGCACAAGTTGAAGAAAGAGACTAATTTGGACAGATTGCCACCATGTTGCAGGAAACGAGAGATCTTCTGTATACGTTCCTGACCAGGTTTGTCTGGTGATACGCTTCTGCTGGTACTGGCGTCATAAACGGACTGGGTCGCGGCGATGGGCCGCTCGCCTTGTTGTTGTTGTACTCGGTGTACTAGGTGTACTAGGTGGTGATGGTGAGAATATACTCTGAATAGTACTATACGATATACATCAGTCAAGTTGATGTAATGCCGGGTTTAACCCTTGGACTCGGAGAGTGACTGGTTTTTGACGTTTTGGGCAATTGATGAATTGAGACATGATGAGACTGGATTGACCTGAGGGAAACTCTGCGACTTTTGCGGTACGGAAGACAGACGGAGATTATTCAAAGTGGAGGTCTACAGAAGAGATATGGAAGGATATCGAGACCAAGTATAGTTTCGGAATTTAGGGGATTCCTGGTGGAAGTTAGAAGGCCCCGCGGAGGAGGCGGGGGAGGAAGGAGCGCGAGGTTCCAAAGTGAGTTTGTTTGGGTTTCGGAGAGGAAGGAGGAGAAAAAAAAGAGGTTATTCTTTGGTGGATGGAACTGTGTCGTGGTTTGCAGAGGAAGAATATAGGCTGCGTGGGACTCGGTTATAGGCACGTTTTGTGGTTGATATTGCTCGGGACACTCCGGTTTGGAAATGGAAACAGTAGTAGATACATATCTAAGTGCAGACACTTGCGTATATTGCTGCACATACATACATACGTACGTATAATACACATGGAAGTTGCCCCCATTATGCAACAATTCAACTTCTGGGGGCGTTCCAGGCGGGAAGGAATGAGATTAAGGGTAGATAGAGTACATTGCATTCTAGATTAGAAAGAGAAGTAAGAAAAAAAAAGAGCAAACAAAAAGAAATCCGATTTAACCTTGGACCACCCCTCATCCATACAACTCCAAACATGCAGCTGCAGGTGGCTGAATCTGTGCCAACCCGCCGATTTCTCCGCAGCCCAAACAACACACCACCGCATTAGCGCAACTGCCAGATCGGAAAGGGTCAAGCCGGACAACGTTTTGGATTTGGAAGGTGCTTGAAGATGCAGGGTGGTATGTATGTACCTACCTACTTATTAGATTTGACAGATATCTTGTGATGTGATAGTGTGGGAGATTTCTATGGAGTCAGTGTCGTCATTTTGATATTGGTGACTTTTGAACGAGACAAGTCCGCAAGGAAAGACGTGTAGTCACTCACTTTAAACAAGAAAGAGGGGGGGAGTGAGGGTTTAGTTAGAGGTTATCCGCAAGACATAGATCGAGGTCCTTGACAGGGTATAAACTAGGTAAAACATTCTTGTTCCCACACCGGCGTACTTATCACCTCGAAGCCATGATGCCACCACAGCAGTACTTGTCCGACCGACAACCCTTCTGCCGAACCCGTCTTCTACTGGGCTTGTTATCTGGTACTGAACTTGTTGAGTAGAGAGAGAGAGAGGATTACTCTGGTCCTAGGTCTAGGCTGGTCTTGAGCATGTCGGTCCACCTGATGAGAGTCTCACAGATGGTCATCCGTTCTACGTCACTGCCCCTTCGCCTCACTAGGCGCCTTGTGTCCGGCCCCAATGGCCTCTATGTGGATGTCCCGTTGTGGCACGAGGCGAACGGCGGCTTTTGTTGCATCTGTTTTTTTGGTATAAGAAGGAGAGAAGGCCCGGTACATGGGGCGTTTTCGGTTGTCGTTTGTTGTTTCAACGGCTTCTTTGCTTCTTCTGTTGTAGTCCTTTTCTTGATTCTTCTTGATTGTGTTTCTTTGGAAGACTATAACTTCTCCGTGTTTCTAGTGCTCTTTTTATCACGTGCTTCTTCGTTTGTTGGAGGCCCTCTTTTGCCTTGTCTACTTTGGTTTGTTCGGCTGGCTGAGTGCATATTGAGGCGTCCGGTGTGTCCTTGTCTGTCAGTTTAAAGGCCTTGCTATTTGAATAGTCAGTGACAAGTTTGGAAGGTGTCAGGCAGAGGATCTGTCTATCTGTCTGTCTCAAGAGTAACTTGTTGGTTTATGGTCAGAGTTTTGGCACTACTTCTTTACAACTGTCCCTGCTCTTCTTGATCTCATTACTTACCTGGCCCTCATCTTTTCTGTCTGCATCTTCTTTACTCGCTTGACATCTGGTCCAACCCTTGACTTCATGATGCAAGCCCCACGTCAGAACCCTACCACAAGCTGGGCTATCCCGTCACCTACACCGTCAACACCTACACCGTCTAAGCCGTTTACCCCGCCAATGTCTTCGTCATCGACTGCCGCTCCTTTTGCCTTGTCTCCTGTCACGCCATCTTCGCCATCGACACAAGAGTGGCCTAGAGCTTCTGATCTTTATATGCCCAGATACCCGGGCCCGTCACCGCAGACTCCACGTTATCAATCTGGTACTAGAAGTGACTTCTATCCGGTATATCCACAAGCCCATGGATATGAAAGTGGCCAGTTCCCGCGTTTCGATGGAGTGACAGGGGCTGGTCAGGAACTCCAGTCTTCTGCGGGGCTAGACTATTACCGACGACAGGACTACTCGGGCTCATTGCAACAAGTCCAGAGTCAATCATATGCCACATCTGACCAAGGTTATTCGGCTGATACACCACCTACACCTACTGAGGCATCAGCACGTCGTAAGATGAAACGCTTTCGGTAAGTGGTAGTCTTTCCTGGTACATGATAATACATGGCTAACACTAATGTGACAGCCTAACTCACCAACAAACCCGCTTCCTCATGTCTGAATTCGCAAAACAACCCCATCCAGACGCCTCACATCGAGAGAATCTCTCCCGTCAGATTCCAGGGCTCTCTCCACGCCAGGTACAAGTCTGGTTCCAGAACCGGTAAGTATCGTACACCACATCTTAGTTCCAGCAAACCTACTAACTCGCTACCCAGCCGTGCTAAAATCAAGCGTCTCGACGCCGAAGATCGTGACCGCATGTTACGCATGCGTGCCGTCCCAGATGACTTTGACAATCTCTCCGCTCTACACAGTCCCTACGGCGCACCATCTTCCGCGGGACTTCCACTGCCAGTTCCCAGTCCAAGCGGCTGTGCCACTGGGGCCGTCGGCTCTAGATCTGACTACCTACCGTGGCCTAGTTACACCTCTTCAAACACTACAGCCCGGTATAACCCTGTAGAAATGGACTACCAGGGCTTTGTGGCTCCACATAGTAGAGACTGGTCTGTAGGATATAGTGGATTGGCGGCCGTTGAGACTCAGCCTGATATCGGGACCATGTTGGAATCTGCGGGGTCTGTAACGGATGATAAGGGATATGGCGGTGGTGCATATGACGCATCTGTTGGAGAACAAGACGGGGACCGTCGTTTTGATTAAAGATATGAAGGGTGTCTGTTCTGACATGTCAGTTGTCACTGTGTTGTCGTGTGGGATTGTATCATGTGTTACCAAACAGGGTTGGCTGTTTTCATTTTTTTTGCTTTTTATCTTGCCTTTTCGGCCGTTATGCTTGCGTTAGACAGAATACAGTGCCACAAGTACTTATTTGTTAATCCAAATGTGAACAGTAATTCAAGGGTTACGCAAGACTCCGGGTTGGTGGACAAAATCTAAGTTACACAATTACCATATTTGACATTACATAATCATGACTACCGAGTAGCACTCTATCACATTGACATAACACCCTCATTACGCCGCATTGCGGTACACCTGTGTGCCCTGACTCCGCAGCACAATCGTCTCACGCCTCTGCAACAGACGAATGGCTCTTTCAAAGGCCGTTTCGCTAAACTGTCGACCGTGTACCATCTCGTTTTTGAGTGTCTCAAGGTTGGTAGTCCATCCGATTGGCAGACGACGCTTGAGTTCAGCTTCAAGCTTAGAAGTCTCAGTGTTGAGTTCCTTGCTGCCCTGGTCCGAACCCTGCTTGACGGCGGCCATGGTTGAGGCAGTGAACAGCTTCATGGCAGCATCAACATCGTCCTCCGTAGCGATAGGGGACAAGCGAGCCTTGGCAATAGACTCAGTAATACGGACAATAGCTTCCAATTGACGAACAGTGATTGGAATAGATGACCGCGTGCCGGCCAGTACTTCGGCAGCATGAACTTCCTTGCGAATAGTGACGAAACTGGACGAGAGCTTCTCGGCCGCCTCGGGACTGAGACGTGGCGCACACCGGGCCTTGCAGAAACTAATATAACGACGCATCTTCTCCACAGGAATCTCGGCTTCCGCCTGCTCTTCTTGTTGGCCACGACCACCGATTTGAATACCCATGACGTGTTTGGCCATGGTCATATCACGATCTCTAGAGTGCTCATCACGAACAATGAAAATCATGTCAAAACGAGACAAAATGGTTGTCTGGAAATCAATGTTCTCACCAGGCGTCTTCATGTCATCGTAACGACCAAAGATAGGGTTGGCTGCCGCCAACACCGACGTGCGAGCGTTCAAAACTGTAGTGATACCAGCCTTGGCAATCGAAATTGTCTGCTGTTCCATGGCTTCGTGAATGGCTACACGGTCGTCGTCGCGCATCTTGTCAAACTCGTCGATACACACTACACCACCGTCTGCAAGCACCATGGCACCTCCTTCCAGGTAGAACTCGCGCGTTGTCTGGTCACGTTGAACAGAGGCGGTCAAACCAGCGGCAGAAGAACCCTTACCCGAAGTATAGATAGAAATAGGAGCCGCACGCTCCACATACTTCAGAAGCTGGGATTTGGCCGTACCGGGGTCACCAAGAAGTAGGACGTTAATGTCACCACGGAGCTTCATACCATCTGGCAAGATCTTCTTGGAACCACCGAGTAACAAACACAAAATAGCCTTCTTGATGGTTTCGTTGCCGTAAATTGAGGGAGCAATACAGCTAGCCAAGAGGTTGAAGATGTCTGGCCGGCGACTGATCTCCAAAAATTCAGTCTCCTCCTCGTCCGAAAATGTCAATCCACCCTTGAGCGTCTTGTCCAGATCTGTCCGAATACCGAGTGCACGAACATACGGTGTTCGAATAGCCACAACACCACTGGTATTTTGGTTCTTGCTAGCGCCCTTGTTCTGGTAAATAGTGAACACACCGACAATCTCGCAACGAGATCCTGGAACCACACGGTTCGTCAAGTAACGGTCTGCAGCTACCAAGACATGTCTTGGCATTTCACCAACAGGCACATTGTCCGGCGCCTCTTGAAGCTTAAGCACTTGTTGATCGATAAATTCGCTCTTCTCGTGCATGACGTAATACGGGTCAAGTGGGCACTTTTCCGACGACTCGCCCTGTTGCCGCTTGCGGCTGCACTGACGCGGAAGTGACATACCAGAGAATCCACCACCCACTGTTACCGTGTCGGTGTTTCCACAACTTTGACACTTGATGTGCAAGACAGTAGCACGGGATGAAAGTACCGAAGCACCAATAACAATTCCATTGATACGGACAGCCTGACCAATGAGGTCTGACTTGAGATCACGCAGTGAAGTGCTGTTGGCGTCGGTCTGAAGAAGGAGCTGGTGTTGTGGAAGGTGAACCTTTGGCTGGTGGGGAAACAGGTATCTGTGGGTGCAAACTTTCAATGCGTTTTCAAACTACCCTTTTTGTTAGACAGATGGTTTACCAAGCAAACATTGGCGTTGTCAAAACCTACCACTGGAATCAACTCCTCGGGGTTCTTGATTAAGCTGCTGCCCAGATCTGGGTCCCAGTGAATGAGATCGGTCACGTTGACCTCGAGGAAATACCGCTTAGCCATGGCATTGTCGGTAAGCTGAGCACTATGGTAACTGTTAGATCCTAGTGACGTTGCCCGAGAATCGGCTGTCTTACCGGTATGGGTATCTCGAGTCGACTGAGAACTCAGACACAAAGCGCTCAAACTTCTTTTGCGTCTCGATGGACGAGTCCTTAAGCTTGTCCGAGTTTCCGGCAAACGAAGCCGTTGTGTAGATGGATCTCGAATCCATATTTGCTGATGGGTTATATCTTTGGATATCAGTCGAGAAAGTGTGGTCGAGATGAGGGGTGCCGGGCTCAGTATTTGTGATTCGTGATAAAGAAAGCCTGTCAAAGTTGACCACTCCAAGTAAACGCGCCTAATGAGGGGTCGATGAGGGGTTGATTGGAGGCGGGGGTCGCAATGCTTGTGCGTTACGAGAATCGCAAGATGTTGATACTTGGCGGGGAGTTTGTTTTGACTTTTTTGCTAGGGAGTCAAATAGGCGCGTTGCACCGTACGACAACCCTAAGACTGACCAGCTAAGTAAGGGTGGAAGTGCTATTTACGCGTTAAGTGGTTCGTACAGGGATACATACTAGGGTTAAACACATTGACCCCTGTAAACAGGACCGGCTGCTGGCTTCTTGTGGCCAGACGGCGATAGCACCGGACAAGCCATTGCTTCAGTCCTACCGAGGTCTATGATGTTCGCTGCAGGGAACTGAATGTCACCTACTTACAGCATAAACAAATCTTGACTGATTGACTTTTTTCCGTCGGAAACCATTCCGCAGTTGTCGCCCACTTGCGCCGGTCGCTTTTTGCTCAACTTGTCTTGCCCTGCAAGCTGTTCACTCTCTTTAACTTACCAGCTTCCGATTCTTGCGCCAAACCCGCCAACTCGATCTCCCTAATACATTCCGCTGATAAACACCCGTCGCATCAATATTCAATGTTCACCTCACCCTTTGGCGACCCCAAAAGAGGGGTTTCGCCAAGTCCTAGCTTCGATAATACCCGGCTCCGCTCTGGATCGATTAATACTGCGCCCGGCTTTCGCTCACACTCGGCTCGCCGGGGTTCGACCGCAAGCTCCATCCATAGCATTGGTGGATCTCTCGATACCTCGTACACTACTTGGGGGCATGAAGTCCTAGAGTCAGGCCAGAATGGCATGTAGAAACCCTGTTCTTCCAATGTTCGCAACGCTGTTGCTAACCTCGGCGCTGTTCTATTTTGTAGCAATCTCAACCCTTCTGCAGCCGCCAATTCTCCGTACCGGCTTGCAACCACATACTGTCGTGCCAACCTCACACAAAGCTCCGACCTCCCGCGATATTCCACCCGTAGCCCTCGCCAATATCCCCCACATTGAAGCAGCCGAGTTCCGACCATATCTGCAGCAAATATCTGCTCTTTATGAACAGCTCCAGCGGGTGAAAGACTCAGGAGATGAGTCGCCCATACAACCCACCTCGTCTACCTCATCTCTAACTGCTTTGACAGCAGCTGGACTACCTACTCGCCCACGCAAGTCTAGCCGTGTAGACGAGGATGACATGCCTATGGACGGGTCACTCTCCCATCATCGCCGCCCTAGCAGTCGCGGAACTATGTCGCGGAGAACTTCAGCCTCTTCTATGGACCAGCCTGGCCATAGTCGCCGCCCTAGTTCGGCACAAGGACGTCGAGTACACAATCAAGGTCCGCCACCACTTTCGACTATCCCTATGGTTTACTTTGATCAAGACTTCCACCTCGAGAACCCTCGAACTTTTGACGTTGTCAGTGAGCGCTCCGAAGTCATCCGTCAAGGTGACGACAAGCCTGGAAACGCAGGTGGCGTACATGGACCACCACCACTAGGCTCTGCGGCCGCTGGCCACCGAAAGTCACTAGCCACCAATGCTATTCTGCAGGAGAAGCTTTCTTGGTACATGGACACTATTGAAGTCCATCTGATCAATTCGATATCCACTGCCTCCACTACATTCTTTGGCGCCCTGGGATCATTGAGAGAATTACACACCGAAGCTGCCGATTGTGTTGAGAGGATTCGAAAGCTGAGATCTGAACTTGCGGCTATGGACCATGAGATCGTTAGTTCCGGCATGGACCTCATGGCAAAACGGAGACGGCGAGAAAACGTGGATAAGCTCGACAGTGCCGTGTCTCAGATGCGCAGGGTTGTTCAAGGATTGGGTTACTGTGAGACATTGGTTGACTCTAACGAGGCTGATAAAGCACTGGAGGCCATTGAGGCTTTGGAGTTACTGATTGCTGGCGAGAAGGACAGTCCAATTGGCGATGAGCCAGATCATCAGCCTTCGGCCATCATCGATTTACGAAATGCCCATGCACTCCGTGGCGTCAGCTCTGACTTGAATGTGCTACGTTTGCGCATTGGCAAAACCTACGAGACTCGCTTCCAAGAGGTTCTTAAGGCCGACCTCCAGCGTCACTGCTCAGAAACTCCTCGCTCTGAAGTACTATTACGTTGGAGTTCTTCTTCACTAAGAGCCCGCGGTGCTGCATCGAGGGAAGCACATGCCGTGCCCTCATACATGCGCAATACTAGTAAACTGCGGCAAGAATTAGTCACGGTTTTACCAGGTTTGTACCAAGCGAATCATGTAGCTGCTGCCGTGGGGGCATACCGCGACTGGATTATCCACGAAATCAGAGCCATTGTCAAAAGGCCATTGCCAAGTTCTAGTGACGATGACAACATGTCGGTGATGTCTTCAGTTACATCCAGGAGTGGAAGTGGTAAGCGCGCAGGACACCAAGAGGTTCTCAAACGCAACTTGCAAGCCTTGAGCCCCGAAGATGCCGAAGAAATGTGGACCAACGTTTACGTCAATGTTGCCGAGGCGATGCGTAGACTATCCACACAAGCAAAGATTCTGCTGGATGTGGCGTCTTCGGTAGACGAGCCTAGCATCGAAAATGGCATCAAGTCTCCAGCTCTTAGGTCGCCCCTCCTTAGCCCGAACCCAAGCAAATACAGCGATCAAGAAAAGGGAGTGTTTGAGGAAATGCACGAGAGTCTTGACTTGGCAAACCTCATGGGTAAGGCCGTAGATATGGCCCAGGACCGCATCATCCGTGTGCTGCGTGTCCGATCCGAGCAGAGTACACACCTACCACTCCGCTGGTTCCTGCGATACTTTACCCTCAACCTGTACTTCACAACTGAATGTGAGTCTATTTCAGGTCGAAGTGGTACTGCCCTGAAGACTATTGTCAATGGGCACATCATGGATTTCGTCAAGGAATATGGCAACTCTGAAATCCAAAGTCTCGCCCAAGGAATGGAGTCCGATAACTGGAACGTGAAGGACTTCGATGAGGCAGATGCGGCCATGGTCGAAGCTATTCTGAACAGTAGCACCACAGACCCAGCCTCTTGGCAAGAAGATACGGCCGTCTTTAACCCATACTCAGAGGTTGATAATAAAGCCGAAACAGCACCACCACTGCCGATACCAAAAGATGGACAACCTGCAAAAGAGCACAAGGAAAAGGAAAAGGCTCGCCCAGCTACTATAAGAGAAGAGTCATTCCACCTGCCCAACTCTGCTATTCTGTGTCTCCGTGGCATCACTCGTTTCATGCGCCTTATGGTCGGCATCCCGAGTTTAACTGCCGACATTGCGGCTTCTCTCATTCAGTATCTTCAGCTCTTCAATTCTCGCTGTCGTCAACTGATTCTCGGAGCCGGGGCTACGCGCTCCGCAGGGCTCCGAACTATTACGACTAAGCATCTTGCTTTGGCAGTTCGTTCTGTTAACTTTATAGATACGCTTATCCCGAGTCTAATCGACTTTATTCGTCGCCATGGAACTACGAGCCCGGCTATGGCTGTCGTCATGGGTGACTTCAACCGTGTCAGTCAACAGCTCAATGAGCATCAGGATAACATCTTCCAAAAACTCGTTGAGATCATGAGTGGTCGCGCTGTTGTACATGCAAATGCATTGAGAGCCATTGACTGGACGGCTCCTACAAATGGACCTCACCCATATGCTGAGGCACTGGTCAAGGATACAAGCATGTTGCACAGAGTTCTTGGGAAGTTCATGCCCAAGTCATCAGTCAACATGATTATGCTTCCAGTCTTTGCTAGTTTCAAAGAGCACCTCGGCAAATCATTACGGGAAGTGAACCCAGAAACTACGACCGGAAAGAAGAGGTATGTTGTACATGTTAGCCGTGAATGGTTGATTTGCCGTCTGACTGCTTACTAACCTGATATCCTTTAGCATGCTTATGGATGTCAATCTCCTTGTATCTAAGTTGTCGAAGATTGAGGGCTTTGCGGATCTTGGCGACTACTTAGTGTCCATCGTTCAATCCAAGGAAACTAGGCCTGACGACCCCCCACCAGTCCAGACTTCCGCGAAGAACTCACCGGAGCCAGTAGAGGCGGTGCCTAGTACAACAAATGAAGCCGCAGGATCTTCAAGTAGCGGCGCCGATACTCCGAATGATCAGGCACAGGATGCTAAGGCAGACACTTGAACAGTTGTACCTGTCATCCACCTTAGTAATACATAGACATGAATCTAATGAAGGACGATGACACCTGATGGAACGACTACGATCTATGCGTCAACAATAAGTGAACTTGTGTGAGGCATTGATACTCACTTGATAGGCGGCGAAACCGATCCCATGTGACTATCGAGTTACTATACTCGGCAAGGAACAAGCCAAATCCGGACATTAGGGTTGTTACATTCGCCGAAGGCTCGCAACTTTGAGCCTACCCTAATCCATGTTGTATCTAGTATGAATGGCGATATTTAGCTCGGCTCTATGCCATAGTACATGACAAGTGCATGTCTATGCGTGCAGCCTCGTCACTGAAGTGAAGGCTCAATCACTGCAAACTCGTGGGAACCCACAAAAGGAGCCACTTCATGTGGAGACTGTCAGAAGATGCGGGCATGGCCTGAGATGAGCGACTTTCCGTAGTGACACTGCGGCGGTGGCGGCATTAGCTGCGGGCAGGATTACAGGATTCAATCTAGCAGTATGGGGTTTCGGCGGAGGAGAAAAGTCTGAGAGAATTTTGAGGATTTGACAATGGCAACCGGAACTACTGAAAAGAAACTTCTTCTCACAGACATCAAGGGATGGCTAGAGGAGGTCTAGATGGGTGGCCAGGTAACGTCCGACCTTAGATCAAGACTGCGGGTTTCATATACGAGAGTGGGTGTATATAATATGAGTAAAGAGGTTTAAGCCACGAACAGTCTTTGATCCCACCATCATTAAAGTACCGCTCTAATAGAAATGCTCTGCCGGGCGTTGTGCGGACGTCAGGCATATAACTGGTACCGCGGCATGTGGTCATTCGGTGTAGCAAAGCTCAGGCCGCACAAGACTCGGTCTGTTGTGGATCCCGTAGAGCGAATTATGTTCTCGCAGTCCGCATATCCTAAGCAATATATGGATGCCAAGGGGCCGGTGTGGGGCTACACAGAGCGGCGTTGTTTCGTAACACATTGCCACGTAGTTACCAGGGCAAACATGGAGGGACCAATAATCCGCTGTGTGTCGAGAAACACCCCTGGCGAGTACCGGCAATGTAAATGGACCGAGACGAAGACGAATTGAAAATTGATCGGGCCGGTACACATATCCATGTGGTGTTCGCCACTAAGGGACCGGGGTTTTATGCATGCAGGGGCCAGCCGTTACCGTGTACCCGAGCCTAGAACAACTCTGTGATGAGTAGGTAGGGCAAGGGATTGCATGTTTTGCAGGTCCAGAGTCACAAGTATCCAATCAGCATCAAAGCTTTCAGTGTGGTTGGGTATGCAGAGTGATTTCTGACGAACACACATCATGGATTATTGAGTCTGCGTTATGGAAGCGGCCTCGTTTGAGAATCTGCAAGGGATCATTCGGGAGCGTCGTGTAAGCAGAAGACATCTGGTACTGATAAAGGACGACCATCGGGCTCCAAAATCATGATTAACTCTCAGGTCGCATGTTAAAGTTCCTGCCCAGCACCAACTCCAAATTACATGAATATGGCTAGGATTTTACACAAGTGGGCCGTTGGAAGCTTCTCTGAGTACCACCGGAAGGATTCTCGGATCTGGTTCCTTGGCATCCCGTCCGTCGGAGGTGGGCCGGTTGTACTAAAAATATGGACCCTGAGGTCTGGCCCCCGCGCGGCTGGGCTCTCCATAGGCCGAGGTACGTGCCTCCGGGAGAGGCTTAGTTCAAGGGGCAAGGCACTGGTATAACAAGCCTTATTATTTGTGGACACCTTAACCCGTAACGAAAGAATCTAAACGCAAACTAGACTGTTGACGTTTTCTCGAATCACCGGTGATTCAAAGAATTTTCTTTGCTTGAAAATCCTTGGTGTTGCATTGATACGTCTGCGGTGGAATCCGGTCTTCGAAGTCCAAAAGTCGAGATGTAGTCAAGTTCAGGTGGCCCAAACTGTCGGCACTACAGCGTGGCGAACAGGCTCGCGTAATTCCTAAAGGGCGATGCTTAATGGCAGCATGTAGTGCATGCAGAACGCTC
The DNA here is from genome assembly GCA_000833645.1 of Huntiella omanensis. Taxonomy (NCBI): domain Eukaryota; kingdom Fungi; phylum Ascomycota; class Sordariomycetes; order Microascales; family Ceratocystidaceae; genus Huntiella; species Huntiella omanensis. The sequence goes on from JSUI01006466.1 coordinate 20,761, forward strand.
TGACCACTTCCACGATAGTGTTTACATATGGTTGATAGCACAGCCTACAAAGAACAAAGTTCGATAGCTTAACCTTGCTCGACCGCCACGCATGTGTTTCCAAGGGTAGATGGCGCTTCGAGTGGAAACCTCCGAATTGAAACAAGGCATCACCCGAAAAAACAACTCCGGTGGCGAGACACTCCGTTGCAGGGCCCGCAGGGGGCGGGTGTTTAAACTGCAGAGGCTGGATACCGACGAAGACAGGGACAAACATTGGCCGAAAATGGGCGGCTAGACTACGTGGGAGCCCAATATCTGACTGTCCGATAGGGTGCGTCGAGTAGGAAACAAACTGTGCGTTTCACAACTGCATATAGAGTCGTCATCGATGACAAGTTTGTCGGGCCTAGACACAGGTTCCAAGGGACTGAGAAACACCAAAACCAAGTATTGGTGGGTCAGCTGAAAGTGTCCAAATGGTCGGGATTGGTTCCTGAGTAACGAACATGATCTGCTACAGCGCTCTATCGTCAGTTTGTGGACTTGATCATGAACCTGAATTGTCAATTAACCGCGCGTTACCTGGGATTGAATGAAAGGCAAAACCAATAGCGTTAAAATTGTTTATTGCTCAAAACCCAATTTTCTTGCTGCTCGACCAAAGAAAATGTTCACAAACATTTGGACAGGCCTTCGGCGACGGCGGACCTTGCGGAGCCTAGCGGAGCATATTATAGGTCTCCGTATGGTCAGTTGCGAAAGAATCTCATCTTAGTAATGCCTGAACTCCACCTATCTAACGCCACATTGAAAAAAACCCCAAGCTTGCCCGTCAGCGTAGTTTCCCTTTTCTTGGGGGCTTATTGGTCGTCGTATGCTCTACGTCTACACCACCGGAGTTCCTGTAGGCACACTTTAGCTTTTTTTTTTCGGGGGCTCTCCCTCCTTATTTTTTCCTTCGGATTGTCTATGGGTAAATAAGAATATCTCGTCTATACTGAACTTAGAATCATCTAAGCCATTGTAGGCCTAATTGCTAGTCATCTCTGGGTCTAGACTTCAGCTCAGTCCGGGGTACTTGCATATTAGGGAATTGTGGAGCAGGCGCTAGAAGGCTTCTGAAGCGTTCGCTAGCGGGGGGGAATAGGCGGTCAGCTGGCAAAACCCAGATTAGACCATTCGCCAGGTGGCTCACTAACAGACTTTTTCCGATTTGGGAACTATTGCCACATGGGCCATAAAACTAAGCCATCTTAATACGACGGCCGTCACCGTTTGCTTGTCTTGGCCATGGCGCGGCCCGGAGAGAGGGACTATGGGGCGTGAAACTAGCCCATGCGGCAGTAATACGGGGTGTGGAGTTATTCGGGTTGATAATCATACTTGAGTGCGGGGCTCGATGCCAAGATGGAATTATGGGTATAAAGACGGCCCTACTCCGGAAGATGACAGATGATTATTCTCTATCTTTATTTTCTAAACACATCTTTTGGAACAATCCAGACATTCACTTTCTTGCAATTCGTTTGCAGTTACATTCATTGGTCATCTAGTACCATCACTTTCATTAAACCAAGCAACGCTTATCCACTCGCAGTTCAGTTCACAGTACTGAACGTTCGTCAGCTTCGACAGCTACCTGATTTGATATCCCTTGCTTTGTCACTCTTCGTGAACGACAGCCCTTTTGTTCCAAAAAAAAACACTCTCTATATTTTCTTTAACGCCAACTTTGCCCAACATGAAGTTCTCTGTTGCCGCCGCTACCATCCTCTCGGCTCTTGCCGCCGCTGAGAACGTTGTCACCTTCAAGTCTACCGACTCCACCACCCGCACCATCAAGTTCACCCCCAACGACTCGTCTTACGGTTCCGTCGATGATGTCACTGTTGACGGCGGTGCCTCTGTCGATGTCACCATCCCTGAGGGCTGGATTGGTAACTGGCACTCTGTCTCCGAGGGCTCCACCGACACCGGCAACGGTATGCTCGGTGAGGTCGCCTTCCAGGGTTATAACGGCCTGACCTACTTCGATGTCTCTGCCATTGTCAACGCTTCTGACTTTGTCGGTGTTCACGAGATGTGGCCTGCTTCCTCGCAGTCCCCTACTTCGGGCTGCTCAACCTTCCCCTGCGACAATGCCTACTACCTGTCTGATGATGTCCAGACCAAGTCTACCGAGGAGACTCACCTTGTCTGCACCCTTGGTACCAATGCCTCCGCCAAGCGCGCGGTTGAGGACGGTGCTCTTCCCCGCAAGTACGTCGATGGCAGCCGCAAGTAAATCCATACTCGCGATTGTTATTGTATACTTATGGAGTTTTGTTCCTGAATCTCCGCCTTCACGGTTGTCCTGTGTTTCCGCAGTCTTTGACGGCGTTCGGTATATCTAGGGTCTGGTAACCCCGGGACACTGAGCGACGGCTAGATTGGCGCTTGTACGATTTCCATGTTTTTTTTGGTTTCACGTTTGGCATTGTGTTTTTCCGTTCGGTGTTTAACCAGCGTGCGATGCTCACTATCAGTTGACGTCTTCTTGCTAGAGCCACTAACAAGAATTCGACAACCTATGTGATTGTACTTTTGGTTGGATGAGAAGACTTTGATACCCATTTTGCGGCTTTGTTGACTGTTTCAGTTTTGTCTTTTTCCGAGGGTGGCCTAGTATTGTCTCGTTGGTTGTCTTGTATCGGCATGGTTCATATTCGACTTTTGTCGAGTTGGCCCGTTCCTCGTCGATGTGTGCGCACACATCGCGACATGGCCAGCACAATATTCGGTCCAGTGCACACGCTCTCTATTATTTAGTTAGAAATGAACACGAGTCTTTACTTGTAAAAATTTGCGTTGATTGTTTTGTGAACAATGTGTCGACGGGCCATGACTTACCTGTGATCTCAGCGTGTTGTAGCCTTGTATGGACAAGGACTATTCGAACCATACTGTTCGAAATCGAAAATTACACAAGTTTCTGTATAAATCCTGTGAATGTTAGCTGCCCATGACAACTCGAAACATGCCATACCTATTTTGTACACTCAATACGATTGTGCATTGATCTATCCACCTATCGAGCCACCCTATCAAGCCATGGCCGTGGAGCTCTTCGGATCTACACTGATCAGCAATGTTAATGCATATACCCTAACCTTATTTCAACTCCCACGTGCTCCTCCCTGCTTAAGTTTCCTAATTGGGAACAACACGCGTACCTCACATCATCTCCATGATTCATGTACCTGCAACATGGTCGACATCTTGATAATCATAAACAAAGTCAGCCGAGGTAAAATTTAAATGGTTATTTTCCACCTTGAATACATTTCTAAGCATTAGTTAGTGGTTGTACCCACTGTGATGGTATCTTCGATGCCCCGGAACAACGCCTGTATCAAATCCAAAGTCGAACATACTTTCTAGAGCCCAATAGAACATGATGTTGTGCCGAAACAGTACGGAATTCACGGCCGGCTCCGATGTCATAACTCGCTTGATACGGAAAGTACGCTCGGTTCCATTTCTCAACTCCTGCTAGTAAACATATGGATTACAAATGTTCGGTAAATACTGTTGCAGTTGAAGATGGCCTACGGCGCGCCGGATGACTGGCTTACCTTCTATAAGACGCACTGGTGATGTAAAGTGGTTTCCTGCACAGGTTTATGTTAGTTCACGATGTTTGTCAGCATAGACACTATTGGCACCTGATGGAAGTTCTTGGAGCCGTAACCTTATTATCCCGTATAAACACTCGCCTCACCCTTCTATAAACGCATCTATTCCACTGACTACAACCTAATACCAACACTAACATCGACTGGTGATGTTTCGTCGGGGCCTTCAACTCCACTATCGGTATTCAACGACCACTGAAATGCCACCCACCCCGCCTGGAACAGGTGGTCCCAAAAAACTATAAAGGAGGCATGATTTTCTCCTGACCTTCACATTCTTTTCCTGTTGTTCCTCAGGACAGAGCAGCACTTCGCCCATTTTAATCATAATCATTCATCTCCAAGGTCTACCATCGCCTTGTCTTATTGCATTCTATCTTCCATTTTTACTCTGTATCTCGCATTTTCCATCATTCCACTTATCTATTTAATTCCTCATCATCTTCGTTAATCTTACATCATGAAGTTCCTCCAGACCGTCTTGCCCGTTGTCGGAGTCGCCTCGACCATCAATGCGGCTTCTCTTCCCCGTGACAGCGTCACTGACCTGTCCGGTGCTGAGTACAAGGGCGCCGAGAAGCCTCACCCTCCCCCTCCCCACTATGGCGAGCGCCCCGCCCCCCCTCCACCTCACTCGGTCCCCGCCAAGACCGTGACTGTGACTTCCACCGCCACTCAGGGTTCCACTGCCGTCGCCACGACTACCGCCACTGCTATTCACACCGTCACTGCCTCCGGTGAGAACTCCACGGTTACCGTCACTGCTTCCGGCAAGGACTCCACCCAGACTGTCACCGCTCCCGGTCAGGATTCCACTGTCACCGCCACTGTCACTGCTTCCGGTAAGGACTCCACCCAGACTGTCACCGCTCCCGGTCAGGATTCTACCGTCACTGTGACTGCTCCCGGTCAGGACTCCACTGTCACCGTCACTGCTTCCGGCAAGGACTCTACCCAGACAGTCACTGCCCCCGGCCAGGATTCTACCGTCACTGTGACTGCTCCCGGTCAAGATTCCACTGTCACCGCTACCGTTACTGCTCCTGGTGAGGAGTCTACTGTCACTTCCACTCTTACCGCTCCCGGTCAGGACTCTACTGTTACTGTTACTGCTCCTGGTCAGGACACTACCCAGACTGTTACTGCTCCCGGTCAGGATTCCACTGTCACCGCCACTGTCACTGCTCCTGGCCAGGACACCACCCAGACTGTCACTGCTCCCGGTCAGGACTCTACCGTCACTGTCACTGCTCCCGGTCAGGACTCCACCCAGACTGTCACCGCCCCCGGCCAGGACTCTACCGTCACTGTTACTGCTCCCGGTCAGGATTCCACCGTCACCGTTACCGCTCCCGGTCAAGACTCCACTGTGACTGTCACTGCTTCTGCCAGTGGCACCACCGAGACCGTTACTGCCTCTGCTAGCAAGGATACCACTACTGTGACTGTCACTCCTACCGGTCCTACTTCTACCAAGGCGCCTGAGCCGACTACCCACACCACCCACACTTCTACCCACGGCCACACCCACACTCACGTTCCTTCCCACTCTGTCTCTTCGAGCACTGTTTCCTCTTCGAGTGCCGTCACTCCCACGTCTTGCGCGGATGATGAGCCTCCTCACCACTCGATTGTCACTGCCTCTTACGGCGCCTCGCTCAGCCAAGCCTCAGCCGCACCCATGGCTATGTCCAACAGCATGTCCCGGAAGAACGGCACTTCTCACCGCAACGCAACGGTTGCCCGCTCATCGATGAATGCTTCGGCTGCGAGCGCCCACCGTCTGGCGGTTCGGGGCCACAAGGGTGGCTACGGCTCGACTCCCAAGCCGGTTCCGACGAGCGAGGCGCCTTGCCAGGCTACTGACAGCGGGCCCCAGCCTGAGCCATACACTCCGGATGAGTCTCCTGCTCCTGAGCCATACAAGCCCGAGGAGAAGCCCGCTCCTGAGCCATACAAGCCCGAGGAGAAGCCCGCTCCTGAGCCTTACAAGCCCGAGGACTCTCCTGCTCCTGAGCCTTACAAGCCCGAGGACTCTCCTGCTCCTGAGCCTTACAAGCCCGCTGAGTCTACTCCTGCCCCCGAGCCTTACAAGCCTGCCAAGACTACCCCCGCTCCCGAGCCTTACAAGCCTGCCAAGACCACCCCCGCTCCCGAGCCTTACAAGCCTGCCAAGACTTCTACTGCTCCTGAGCCCTACAAGCCTGCGGAGTCTTCCCCTGCTCCCGAGCCTTACAAGCCTGCTCAACCCACCAAGAAGGAGCCCGAGGCTTACGGTCCTACTGAGGAGCCTTGTGATGAGGAGCCCGCTACTCCTGAGGAGCCTTGTGATGAGGAGCCTGCTACTCCCGAGGAGCCCTGCGATGAAGAGGAGAAGCCCAAGGAGAAGGAAGGCAAGAAGAAGTGGTTCAAGGGCAAGGGTGACAAGAAGGAGGGAAAGAAGGACAAGAAGGAAGGAAAGAAGGAAGGAAAGAAGGAGAAGGGTGGAAAGCTCGACAAGTTCAAGGACAAGTTCAAGGGTGACAAGAGTGGCAAGAAGGATAAGGGTAAGAAGGAGGACAACTACGGGGCCAAGCCCAAGACGGTCAAGGGTTCTGCTGTCGCTCTTCGCAGCAGCTTCGGTTGGGTTGGTACCGCGGTCATTGCTGGTATCTTCGCCATGATGTTCTAAGTTTGAGGATTCTCACTGGAGATTTTTAGATAGTTTTTTTTGTTTTGTAATATTTTCCTAGGTGTTGGCGCTTCAGCCTTCTATTATTGCTTGGACTGGAGTTTTTTTTCATTAGTTTTTGATTGGTTTAGCCATCTTTTTTATAATAAACTTTTCTCCAGGAATCAAGGGTTCTTTCTTGTTGTGTCTGATGTTTGTATCGACACAACTACCTGCACTTGACCTTGGGATAGCGATCGGGTTTTAACTAGCGTAGTTGGTAGCAATTTATTTCTTTACTGTTGACCTTTGAGATTGTTGTATCTTGTTTGGTGTGTAACATTGGAGGAATAATAGCTAATGACGTATCTTTCTCAACTAACTCTACCTTGGCAATCATGTTCGTAGGTGAATTCCAGGGCCGTGGTGCTAACCAAGAAGGTGTGCGTATGTGTGTATACACGTAGATTTCAACTTCCAGATTACTCATCAGTACATATCTTAAAGAAGTGTCTGGCATGATATTGGTACGGCACACTTCGGTGTGGCCCGGTGAGGGTGGTCGCTTCACCGATCAGAAAGTCCGTGCGTACTGGTACATCCCAAAAAATCAAATGCCATTCAGCAGAATGGTAAGACCAAGAAAATCAATCACGTGCAGCTACGTTGTTTAACCCTAAAGAATAACTTGGAGTTTTTAAGTTTGAGAACAAAAGTCGTATGTATACTTGTGTGTAGTATGCCGATGCAGCCCTCTTGTCTGGCATAACCTTGGTCAGCTGCAATTTGGGGTTTCAAGGCACTTGGAAAGTTGATCGTCTAGGTTCACGCGAATCAACGGTGTACATACAAAGTCTGGTGCTTTATAATTTCTTTGATAGACTTGACGTATTTCTGTTTCTTCACCAGTGTGTCAATGGTCGATGTGAATGTTAGGGTTATGTCAAATTACGTCTTGATCACATGATTGATCTTTTAGGATGTACAACACTGTGCAGTACTAATTATTGCTATTCACACACCTATTTACGTGAGTTCTTTGCTTATCATGGTAGTTCAATTTAGTACGTAGGTTACCCTTGATTGATGTCTATCTTTTTGTTACACAGTATACAAGTATGTAGCATAGTGGAGATAACCACATCTGAGTCGCTGGAGTAGATCTACCTTGAGAGATTATACCCCAATGAACAGGGCGTACATGCCATGTTTGTACGGATCTGTCTGACTGGGAGATCAATGTTGCATGCAGTTACGTGAAGCATGATGACGAAAGTGCATAAGCGCCGGGCCTGGAGCTTGATAGTTTCCACGGGGCTGGGATTTTTCAAAACTAGATTGGTAGATTGATTGGTGTCTTTCTTGTCTTGTTTGTACTTATTCGTGGTCTTGGTAAGAGGGAATTGGGCATCATGTTCTTTCGTTATCCGAATCCCAAGGTCCCGGGGGACAAAAACACCGGGTTCATGACACAAGAGGAGGCAGAGAGTCATTGTACGTATCCTCATCACACAAGAAAAGACAGTCGTACAAGTCAGACTAGACTACATATGCCTACGCCATAATCCCCAAATGCATCACGCCAAGACTAACTCACCACCAGGGAAAACCGAAGACTTCACGCCCCTAGTCGACCGCAAGATCCACATCAACGAATCCGGCGAAGAAACCAGCTACTCCTACCTCTTCACGCCCCGTCGCCCCGTCCACTCCAATGGAAAAAACACCGCGTTCTCCATTCACGGGCCGCTGGGTCCGATAGACTATAGATATGTCCCGTTATCCGAGGATCGACAACAAATTCGACTGGTTACATTGTTACCCGGGGACGTGAAGGATCCGTTACTATGTACCCTGAGTGTGCATGACTTTCCAGTGACAGATGGAGAGTATACATGTTTGTCGTATGTATGGGGGTCTCCTCACGGAACGTATCCCATGTATCTTGACGACGGAATCATCGGGGTGACCCAGAATCTCATGGCAGCACGATGGCATATCCGAGAGAAAACGACCCCCGTTCGTCTCTGGGTAGACGCACTCTGTATAAACCAAAGCAACGACGACGAAAAAGCCCAACAAGTCTCCATGATGCGTCCCATCTACTTAAAAGCCCACCAACTAATCTCCTGGCTTGGCTCCGCCCAATCCGATACATCATCGATCCTAAGCGAACTATACCATCTCTTCAAAGTATGTCCCCGTTGGGATGATCAAGGATCCGGTCTCCTCCGGTTTCTCATCGTCTGTGCGAAAAGTAACTGGGTTGATCTACGACCTATCTTTGATAGTGCGTATTGGACGCGAGTGTGGATAGTTCAAGAACTTGCGGCGAGGGCACAGTATTCGGAGTTTCTTGAATGGTACTATAGTGACAAGATGAGTCGCATCAAAGCCGTTTGGAAGTCTATACGACGTACGCTTGTCGGGGGTAAGTTGGATTATCTACTATACGGACCTTGTAAGATCCCACATAACTGGGTCTTAGTAGTGAGCATGACACTCGGCTATTCCAAGAACCACAAGTTCAACCTGTACGATATCCCCTCGTTATCAGGTCTTCAAAACTTCACCATGGACATCTTCTCCCCAAGACAAAGTCTATTCCACTCCCAGATACAGCCGAATTCCGTCATCCTCATCCTACAAATAATGCACGTCAACTTCAACCACAAGAACTTCGCCGACGCATACTACCAAATGTGCGGACGCCTTCAAGCCACAAAAGACCGTGATAAACTCTACGCACTTGCCCCTTTCTATCCCAGCTTCAAAATCAACATTGACTATTCCAAGCCAGACACCGAGGTAGTCCTAGACATCGCCGAGGCCATCTTCAAGTCCGTGAAACAATGCACCCATATGCCTGAGCTTTAGTCTCTCCATAGGCTAAGCCTGCATGAGAGTAATGAATAAAAAAAAAATGCCTGAGCTACTCCTCGAGAACCACTCTTTACACCCCTCAGTAAAAGACACACTCACCGAATGCGAATCCCTTATATCCTGGGTCCCGTACGGAAAACCTGCATCTCTATGTACCAAAATGTACGGCACCGCTTTCACATCCTACCTCTGCAGCATTGCAACAGGTATCCGAACCGATACATTATCCAATACTCACTTCCTTCGCTACCCCAACGGTGGCCGGCTCTTCACCCAATGTATGTATCGCACCCGGATAACTCGCATATTCCAGCCTTCCGAAGACAAGGCTCTCCGCTCCGCAATATCCTCCCGCTTCTCGGCTCAAACAGACCCTGAAACTCGAAAATTCCTCCTCGCGTGGCTCGGCTTCGATGACACCCGATCTGACAATGTAGGTATGTTGGAAGACTATCTTGACGTGGGAAGTTCTGAGGAGATGAGTTCGGATTTTCGAGCGGCCGCGATTTTACGACTTATGCAGAATGATGGACACCACGTTGGGCTTTTATCTGATGGGAATTTGTTTGTGGGGTGTTCTTATAGTGAAGTCGGTGATGAGTTCGTGTTGATAGAGGGGTTTCACCATGGTTTGATTGTAAGACGAGCAAATGAGAACGGCCATGTTTTGTTTGTCGAGGTTGCTTCGTTNGGAAGTTCTGAGGAGATGAGTTCGGATTTTCGAGCAGCCGCGATTTTACGACTTATGCAGAATGATGGACACCACGTTGGGCTTTTATCTGATGGGAATCTGTTTGTGGGGTGTTCTTATAGTGAAGTCGGTGATGAGTTCGTGTTGATAGAGGGGTTTCACCATGGTTTGATTGTAAGACGAGCAAATGAGAACGGCCATGTTTTGTTTGTCGAGGTTGCTTCGTTCGTGGCTTTGAAACATACTGAAGTTATTGGGGATTGGCGTGAAACACTTGTTATAGTGTGATGAGTAACGATGTACATGTAAACAGGCAAGTTAGTAATAGACACTTAGACTACGGAACATCTCAACTTAAATCAACATGGAACCTAGACATGACACACAGATGTCTAATAGAATGAACAAAACCCAAATTTTATACCTCATAATACATTACTCATTACTTCATACTACCCCCAGTAGTTCTGACTCTTGCCTCCCTCACAATGGCCTTTGCCTCTTCGATATCGAAACCATCTTCACACAGCTCAGTCCCCAGTCTAGCAGCTGTGATGAAGTCCTTCGTCGCCAACGCATGTCTCGCCAACCACATACGTGCACGTGAAGTAGCAGCTGTGACACCAGTACCCTCTTCAGTAGCCTGCACACTAGCCATGGAAGTGGTAGCACTAGGATCAGTAGCGGTGGTGGCATTAGGAGCAAGAGCCGTAGAGTTTTGTGGAGGCGACATAGGGTTTGGAGGCGCAGATTGTGGTGTTGTGGACGACGCAGCGAGATGTGGACGATTCTGGGGGTTTGCTGGTCGACTTGGTGTGCTGAACGTGGGAGCATCGTCAGACATAAGGGAGTCGTCAGGAATCCCAAGCCGAGAAGCCTGGTGGGGAGATACAGTTGCTGGTGCTGGCGATGCGACGTTATTCGTAAAGTTAGTCACGGCAGCCGTTGCAGCTGGCCCGCCAATCTCCTGGGAAACACAAAGCTCCATGTACGCCTTTGCAGCTCCAATATCACGTAGCTGCTCATACATAACAGCAATCTGGAGCAAGACGTCCGGGTCCATCTGAGCAGGGACACCACGAATACGGAACAGATCCCCAGATGGCTGCGAGGAACCAATGTCGTAGTATGCATCAGCCATAAGAGCACGCTTCAACGACTTGATTGCCTCTGGCAAATGTCCCATCTTTTGCATGCAGGTGCCAATAGCCATCCACATTTTTCCATCCCATGGGCGAAGACCACAAGCCCGCTTGTAATACCACAGAGAGTACGCGTGCATCTCCAACATCTCGTAGGTCTGGCCCAGACCATACCAGGCACGGAAGTCCCGACGGTTGACCTCAACAGCACGGCGGTACGACTCAATCGCAGCGTGTGTGTTCTTCAACTCAACATACTCGTGACCCATAAGAGTCCAAGCAGATAGGCAAGACCGGTCAAGTGTCAAAGCACGTCTGAAATATTGGACGGCTTTTTCATGCATGCTGAGCAGGGAATAGTAGTTTCCAATTACTACACAAGACTCCGGACGGAAGCGGTCGACATTACTGCAAAGATGAGCCAAAAAGGCCAACTTTGGACGCATCCCAAGGACATAGAGAATGTTGGAGTAATGGTCAACAGAATCTAGTCTATGGGGGTGAAGTGCCAGTAATCTGCTGAACGTCTGCTCAGCACCATAAAAGTCCTTGGCGTGGTATGCAAGCAACGCCGTGCACGTCATCAAGAACGCCGATGTTGGGAACAAGCTCATGAGTTGTTCCAGCTGGTTCAGCAACTGGGGGGAATGCTGAAACAGTTCCAGTGAGGTATGCACATGGAAGATAAACGACATAATATTCTGAGGCAGCTGGGTCGTTATCTCATCCAGTACCTCTGTACGGCTCACCAAGTTGGTAAGCTCTAGCCAACAAGCCCAGTTCATTGGGAATAAATGAACACTGTTAATCAGATATTCCAATGCCTTCTGGTCAGTGTGGTCTTTGGCGAGGACCATACCATATCTATTTAGGGTTGTTAGTATAACAGTAACACGTGATAGTATCAATGACGTCACAACTCACAGGTATTCAAGCCATCCTTGGCTTCTACTGCTGGCCACTGGGTCGGAAAACCATTGCTCCAAGTATTTGCCAACCAACAGCAAATTCTTGTTCTTAATGGTGCCGACATCCTTGGGGCCCATCACCATTTCTGAGTCCTCCGTTTTGCGCTTCTCTCCCGCCATGAACTTGGCATATAAAGCCAAGAACAAACTCTTCTGACTCAGAGGAGGCAGGGAAGTGTCAGAAGTGTTGCTGGCACCAACAGACGGCGGGTTATCTGGTGGTGTAGTTGACCGTTGTGGCGTTGCACGAGGTGTCTTGTCGTGTGGGGCTGTCTTGAGATTCTGTCCAGCTGCCTCACTGAGCACAGAATCTGGGAGAAAGACTGCAGCACAGCGATCAAACTCGCGGCAGTCAAAAAATGATTTGGCAAGGAGGTATTTGTTTGCCTCTCTAGCCTCAAGAGCAGCCTCCACTTGGTCCTTGTTCTGCGACAAAAGGAGGAATGAAGTTGATGATGCCTCATCAAAAGGATCATCATCACCATGAGTAACATCAACTGGCAACGAGTCCAGGAGCTCAGCAGCCCATTTAGCGGACTGGTAGAGACAACGCTCAGAACAACGTATGACAGCGTCTTGCAGGGCAGCCCGAAGCTTCATCCTGTCATTGCGTCCAAGAGACATTTTGATGAGAGATGAGAAGATGAAAGACTTTTTTGGAGTGAATGGAGGAGAAGATTTGGGGATATTTATCTTCGTTCGGTCGTGTAGAAAGCTTATTAATTCGTGAGTGTGTGTATCATCAAATCGTCAAATGCCAACGTCAGTCGTGAAAGTAAATCTGAATATGAGATTAGACGACGCGACGCGCCACCGCTTTATAAATGTAGAACTACGCTTGCTGTAATGGTCAATAACTAACTGCCTGTGTTGGTTCAAATGTCTAAAAACTAACTGGCTCAATGTCAAAGACTTCAATTGATGAAGCTTCAGTCGGCGTCTTGTATCTCGATGGCGAATTGTTTTGATGGAATCGCTTTTTGCAGTTGTTGACTAGTGGGGTTCGTGCCCTGGCGACACAAATCTAAGAACCGGGGGGGCGTAGACTTGTACTTTGCTATGGTAGTTGAGATGGATAGAATTGAAGAGACCGATGATGATGCAACAAGACGGAAATTCACCTGGAAGTTTGTTTTGAAACAAAGGACAGCGGAAGATTTCTACTTCAAGATGAATTGGGAAGAATGATAACATTGGCAAGTGTTGAACCCAATTCTTGGTAATCGCAAGCGCATATTGTTGATGTGATTCCCTAAATGGGAAACTTTGTCAAGAACTGGAATTAGGGTTTATAGACACCTAATGTCAGCATCTGTCAGAACAACAGTATGTACCAGTGATATCAACTCCATGTCATGTATGTACTCCAACGCGATATATGTATGTACATATGTACATATGTATGTATTCCGACCCGCAATAGGATTCAACCCCAATGCTGGCCGCTCCGTGCGTTGCGGGCCGGATGCAGCTAAAATATTCCGTAATGCAATTCAGTAGATCATGGGCTGATTATCTAAGAGGGGGTTCTGCCAACTGCTACCGCCTAGACTGTTGGCCTAATCAGGTGTGACAGTGGATTGAAGACAATACTAAGGAGACGTATGCGTAGTGCCATAGTTTATGTTCCATGACGGCAAGAATGCTACAATTTGGAGTCCTTCCTTTGTCTTGTCAGGTATTGCCTTAGTTCATACATATATGTACATACATAGACAGACGTGCCACTTCTGACGTGTGTAATCACCATTATCCCTTCCTCTGCACGGTCGTTGTGCTTTCTGACATGCGCCAACTGTATGTATGCCTTCCACATGACCAAAGTACTGGACTAGTTCTTACCTGTCTTTGATCCACGCAAATGCGTCTATACTTCCAAATACAGTCTTGTTTTCGCAACCACGATATAACATACAACATGTAGATTCCCATTTCGCTGTACATGCAATACCTCCTTCTGGTTCTTTGACAGACAGCCCCTAACAATGCTAATCCTAGTGGCTCGTCCCCGCTGTATTCCACCACGAACCATTATCAAAGCCATGTCCCTTCCAAAGTGCCCCGCCATGAAACCCACTCAACGTTCTGGCTTTGCTGCTGTTGCCCCTGTTGCCCCGCTTCAATTTTCCCGGAGCTTCTGGTGAGTTGGCTGTATCCAAGCTTCAGCCTTCCAATCCCACACCAGCCATTGTGAATAACGCCAGTTTTCTTCCTCCGTCACTATTCTATAAAGTTGTCGCATTGTCTCTGACATTCCGTTCTATTGCTCTACTTCTTTAGGATATACTCCGTCCTTTTTAAACCTTCACTTGTTTGCTGTATTGGCAATCACTTCTATTATACACAATGGCTGATCTCAAGAAGATTACCCGCGATGAGTTCGAGGCCGACTTCCCTAAGGTTGTCGATGCCGTCATGGAGTACTGTGACTCTGTGAACCTGCCCGAGGGTCACAAGGACTGGTTCCGCCGTGTAAGTTCTCTCTAATCATCAATGTTTCCATGTCTAGTTTTAAGTGTAGTATCCTCAAACTTCAAGCTTGGTCAACTTTATCTAGATCCGTCACTAACATGAGGCTTGTTGTTGTTCTATAGAACCTCAACGCCAACACCATCGGTGGAAAGTACAACCGTGGTATGACCGTTCACGACTCGGTCATGCTTCTTACCGGCGCCCCTCTTTCCGACGAGGCTAGACTCCAGGCCAACATCCTGGGCTGGTGCACTGAGCTTCTCCAGGCCTTCTTCCTTGTGTCCGATGACATCATGGACTCTTCCAAGACTCGTCGTGGTGCTCCTTGCTGGTATCTCCAAGATAAGGTCGGGATGATTGCCATCAATGACGCTTTCATGCTCGAGTCTTGCATCTTCATCCTCCTCAAGAAGTACTTCCGTAGCCACCCCGCCTACATTGACCTGGTCGAGCTCTTCCACGACATTACCCTCAAGACTGAGCTTGGTCAGCTGTGTGATCTCCTCACTGCTCCCGAGGACCACGTTGATCTCGACAACTTCTCTCTTGACAAGCACTCCTTCATTGTCATCTACAAGACTGCTTGGTACTCTTTCTACCTCCCCGTTGCTCTGGCTCTGTTCCAGCTCAACATTGCCACTCCCAAGAACCTCAAGCAATGCGAGGATGTTCTGATTCCCCTGGGCGAGTACTTCCAGATCCAGGATGACTACCTTGACAACTTTGGCAACCCTGAGCACATTGGCAAGATTGGCACTGATATCCAGGACAACAAGTGCTCGTGGCTCATCAACCTGGCCCTCAGCAAGGCCACTCCCGAGCAGCGTGCTATCCTTGACGAGAACTACGGCCGCAAGGACGCCGCCAAGGAGGCTGTTGTCAAGAAGCTGTACGACGACATGGGTCTTCAGGCTATTTACCTCGAGTTTGAGGAGAAGCGTGCCGACGAGATTCGTGCCAAGATTGATGCGGTCGATGAGTCTGAGGGCTTGAAGAAGTCTATTCTGGCGGCCTTCCTCAAGAAGATTTACAAGCGTACCAAGTAAATCTAATCAGTGTTGGCGTGGACAAAAGCGAGTATTACAGAATTAATGTGTGGGGTGTTTGCAACACATCAGACGAACAATGGCAACAAATTGTTAGAGAACATGGTAATAGTGTGAATTGAAGTATTGAACAAAGGAAATTGGAAAACAAAAAGAAACATGACATCTCTGAACAAGAGATATCTTGGTATCCGCCAGCCGATAAAATCAAACGCAAAAAGTGTACATGACCAAATTTCAAACATGCAATGCCATATAACGGCATGAAGCCAGTTTCCCAAAAAAGAAAAGAATAAACGCCATGATACAAATATGCAAACCAAGGAACCCAATAAAACAATGGCAATGAAAAAAGGAAAAGCAAACTAATGGAACCGCCTTCCATACGGATCGCTACTAGAGACCGCATGAGGCAACGGCGGAACCGGCGGCATCTTACCCATGTGATGATGAATGGTGCCACCCCCGTTTTGCCCGGATGTCCCCGGGCGACGGACAGAAGACCCGTTTAGGCCGGCACTTCTACTACGTGTAGACCCGTCACCGCCCGAAGCGACATATGAAGGTGCAGAAGTCCCCGGCCGACCACGGGATCCCTCCGAGCGGCCCGTAGAGCGCACGGTGTTTGCCCTACCAAGACCTATACCACCACCCATTCCCACTCCGAGATTCGTATTCCCAAGGGTCGAATAGCCCACACCAACACTCCCACCCGACGAAGACTTAGCCATTGCGCCACCGGCCGTGAGCCCCGCGAGTTCAACAAGGGGAACACCAGCGGGTGCGCGGACTGCGTTACCGGGTCGTTCGGGACGCGTGGCGACCATGGGGCGGTCGAAATCGAGGAGGGGTTTAACGGGTTGAGGGCCGCGGGAACGTGAGCGCGAGTTGGATTTTCCGGTGGATTCGGCGCGGCCGCGACGGGCTTGGTCGACGGCGAAGGCGTTGGGGGGCGGTGGGGCTTGTTGAGCGAGGGCTTCGGAGTGGCTGTGGAAACCGCTGGTGGGGATGTTGGGGTTTCGGACGCTCTTGCTGCGTGAGATGCCGGGGGCTTGGGGGGTTGTAGGGGTGGACATGCCGCCGTTTAGGAGGGATGGACCGGCGGTGAATGGGGAGAGATTGGTGGGTGTACCGACTATTATGTTTCCTTGTTCGGCACGGAGTTTTTCGTAGGTTTGGCCGAGGAGACCGCTGGATGCAAAGTCGGGGTCGTGGGAGGGTGTTGTTTGGAGGGTCTGTGACCTAGTTGGTGGGCGACGGGGCGTCATTGGTGTTGATGGGATTGGAACGGAGGAAGGAAGAGGGTCATTAAGGTTGCCGGCTGCGTGGACTAATGGGAAGGTTGGGGCGCGTTTAGGCGTAGGTTTTTGCATGCCCTTGTGAGCTGAGGTGACTGCACGACCGAGGCCACCGCCACTGGTGCTTCTACTAGTCTTTTGTGTGTCACCCACCGGCATAGTTCGTGCAGATCTGATTTTCGGGGCGGGGAGAAACTCCTTTCCAAAGTCCTCTAATGGCTTGTCGAAACGGGACATGTCCATCAATGGGGCAAATTCACCAATAGTATATGGCGTTTCGTCGACAGAGACCTTCATCCGGTGATGACCGAGGGCAGCTACTTCGGCCTTGACACGTTCAGAAGGTCCGGCGCCAGGTCTTCGGGTTGGGTTGTTTGATTTTGGCGAGGTACGAGTGGTGGGTGAAGATGGGACGACACGAAGCTTGTTAACTAGGTACCATGATCTCCAGGCGTGGATAGTATCGTGGAACAGATTGGATAGTTTAGGGTCATCTGTACTGAAGAAGTGAACAAAGTTCTCGCCATTGGGGAAAACTGCTTGTTTCTGAAGGGATTTGACTGCATGGCAGTACCGCTTAGGAGTCTTTAGAACCTTCCAAGCTGAAGGACCAACATCTTCTGGTGGTCCAAAGATGTCAAAGTCAGAAAGATGACATAAACTAACAGAATCCTTATCTGGCAGTTTGCCTCCTGGCTTCTTAGCCATGAACATTTGTCCTGACTCAAGCAAAGTGATGAATCGTTTTTGCCACTTTCCTGCGCGGCCTGAATGGTACATGTAAATGGTGAACCCTCTCGGAGCATCCAGAGTCCGTGGAACCCGGGAAAGATGAAGGTCCTGATCATGTGGTCTTGGTTCATCCCGCGGAATAATTGACAAGGTATTTTGAGCGTCGAAATCCCAAGAGTTCAAGACATCTTTGATAGGTTCATAGTAACGAAGTCGACGTTCCAAGAACAAGTTACGGTATGATTCGGCAATGACGCTGCATGAAGGATTAATCTTTTGTACCATAACATTGGCAGCCGAGAAGAGTAAATCATTTGGGGTAGTATCTGCAGTAACTGGTAGTGAAATAACAGAGGTACCGCAAGAAACTGTAACTCTCTATATATTTCGCAAAGAGAGACATTTCCAAGGTGATTAGCTTAAAGATGCTTCCAGACAAAGGTCTAGACTAAAACCTAAAGAGCAACTTGGGACTTACACGTTCACCAGAGTTACTGGCAGTTGTGGGAGCGTCGATCTGCGGGACAATACCACCGCCACCCACGGCGATGAAGTGTTTTGGAGAAGTATGAACAGCGGCCATGATGCCGGAACTTGAAGGTCGGATGTTGCCGTGTAAAGAACAATGTCGGTGGGAAGCTCGGATCAGATTTGTTGCGGGTCAAATGATTTCTGTAGGATACGACAGAACAACTAAGAGGATGGTCTAATGATATCTCGTATCGACGGTGTTCATAATGTGTGAAGTTGACGTTCTAGTAATAGATGGATATGGGGTACCAGGCAAACTGGAAACTAGCTCAAAGAACCAGCACTAAAGAAGGACTTCAGAGAATAAGGAAAAGAAATGACTTTTAAAAATTCACAAAAAAGCGTGAAAAAGTCAAAAAAGAATCAAATCAAGAAGTCAATAACGTGGGACTTCCCCTCTTGTTAAATCAATCTCCAAAACAAGAAAAGGCGTAAAGAACTCTACTCTACTTCCTTCCCCCGGTTTACCCGTCTACAGGCATATCTGGAGCAAAGAGAAAAAAAATCCCATGCTTCGTGTGTGTGTGTGCTACTTCTCCATTCTGAAACTCTCACGCAAATTACCAGAAGGCGCGATGTCTTTCCTGTTATTGTCCCTTTTTTTTTTTTTCTTTTTTTTCTTTTCCTAATGGTATATCCCTGTGCCTTCGCTCCAGAAACAACAGGGGTCTCCCCGTCTGTTGTAGTTTTTAGGACGAGAAAGAAGGAATGCTCAAGTCGATAAATGACCCCTGCTGTTTGGTTATTTTAACTAGATTGGGAAAGTTTGATGTCCGTGACTTCCTTCTTGTCCCCAAGGAATGGAAGTAAGCAGCGTGGGAGGCTTGCTTCGTTTACGCCCTAACTAGACTGTCTGTCCATCGTGAGGTGTCTTTGGCTGTTCTCTTGTAGACTACTTGACTGATCTTCCCAAGTCCGATGACCAACATGACCAGCAAAGACCTTTTCGTTTCTTTCGCTTGGGTTTAGATAGTTAGGCTTCACCAACAAAGGACTTTCCTTTTTCTTTCTTTTGCTTCCCCCGCAGGTTTTAAAGGTCTTTGCTACATTTTCTATTTCCGGAATCCCGTTGGTCGATCCGGCCCGCCTAGCCATTTGTCACTGTCACAGGATGAAAAAAAAGAGATGGGGCCGCTACTTGATCTCTTCTTTTCAGTCGATCATGACTCCTGACACACCATTCTACGCCACCGGCAACGAAGACAAGAGGGGAAAAAGTCTCGGTGTATTCAAATCAAGGTCGTATGGAGTCTTGCTTGACAACAAATGCCAACAGACAACAAGGCCAGCAACATGCCTAAATCTCAGCCCTGATTCAAGGGAACTCCGTGATCCGCGCCAGCCCAAAATCTCGCCCTAGTACTGCCACCTCTAAAATTGCCTGACCGGAATGTCACAAGCTACTGACCAGCCCAAAGACCTGGAATNTGTCACAGGATGAAAAAAAAGAGATGGGGCCGCTACTTGATCTCTTCTTTTCAGTCGATCATGACTCCTGACACGCCATTCTACGCCACCGGCAACGAAGAGAGAGGGGAAAAGTCTCGGTGTATTCAAATCAAGGTCGTATGTAGTCTTGCTTGACAACAAATGCCAACAGACAACAAGGCCAGCAACATGCCTAAATCTCAGCCCTGATTCAAGGGAACTCCGTGATCCGCGCCAGCCCAAAATCTCGCCCTAGTACTACCACCTCTAAAATTGCTTGACCGGAATGTCACAAGCTACTGACCAGCCCAAAGACTTGGAATGGAATATACTGTTAGTACCTACATACATACAGTTACTTGTCCTACCACACAACTGCAGCTTAGAGGGGAAGTCAGTCTAGTCTTTTTACTCTCCCTAAACCATCCGATTTGTTTCTCGGTCTCACGATCTTTGTACATACATACAGTAAAAGTCCGTCATCTAATTCTCGTCTCTAATTCCGGGTCAACTACAACGGAGATATGTATGTATGTATGTACGTGGATCCAACTCCCCCCCACGCGAGCTGCATGATTCGGTCATTTTCTTGCCAACAAAACTTACCAGGTAAACTCGCCCGGCCATGGTTAACTCAAGAGAACCTAGCTTCTTGCCTCTTCCCCACCAATTCAAATTCAGCTTCCCTTGTCTTGTCCCTTTTCACTATCCCCACTTGTATGTAACAAAAATCTTCCCTTGTGTGAAAAAGTATGTATGTACTAGGACCTTGTCCTTCTTTGCCTTCGTCATCTTCAAAGCAATGACGTAAATGGACATATGTGTTTTGTTTATGCCCTTAGTCAAGTCTATGGACTTACACATGTACACTCCAATTCAATATATCAAAGCCCAATGTTTGCCAAACTTGACAATTTGACCCCTTAAACACTAGCACTATCCCAAAACACAAGTCTTCTCGCCCACAAGCTAACTT
Source organism: Huntiella omanensis (assembly GCA_000833645.1). NCBI lineage: Eukaryota > Fungi > Ascomycota > Sordariomycetes > Microascales > Ceratocystidaceae > Huntiella > Huntiella omanensis. The sequence continues at coordinate 41,234 of JSUI01006466.1, forward strand.
CACGATACACAAAGGGTTTAACCCTCTGACACCACAAAGCCATAGTCTAGTGTTCCCCTGTATTAGCTTATTCTTAATCATTCAGTTAAACCTCCCAATTCTGAACACCAGCCAACAATGGTGACCAACTTTAATACGACCCGAAAACCAATGAAATGGCATCACCCCGCCCATCTATCGCACACTTGCCCAACACACCAAAAGAAACCACGTCGTACAAGCCTATTGGAGGATCCTGCTTAATAAGCCACATATAAGAACTTTGCACGACATTAACAACGCCGTTTTTGGGGGGTGTTGTACGGGTGCCTGAGATGGAAATTATCGTATCGATTGCTACGTTGCGTCGTAATGAGATGTTGGTAGCCGCTACTGATCAAAGCGAGCGAGCCATTTGCACGAGCAGAAAGAAACGACAACAACAAAAAAACGTTATTACGGATAATCAGTCTTTGTCTCTTGCGTGGTATTCATTCATTGAGACGTTGGAATTGTTTGTTCGTATATGTCTGGCCCGTTTCTCGCCTTTTCATCTTTGTGCGAGACACATCACGGACTATCTTATAAGCACATGGATGTGTTTGTATGTCTCGCACTATGTACATATGTACACTGTTAAATCTAAGGATCACCCAATGCAAGTTATTATGACGATATGCACTATACAAAGCGTCAACCACAACATCCCTTTGTACCATGCGCGTACCAAACTTCCTCCTTCACACTCTCACCGAACCCCATTCAAGAAAAAGTGAAAAACAAACCCCGGAAGAAATACACGCTCCCGTGCTACATCGCCAAAAATCCATCCCACATCGCTGGGTCTCCGCATAATCCCGTTCTTTTCTCCGTAATCTCTATCCGCTTACATGGCTTCTCTTGCTATACCCTAAACCCATGCTTCCCGTTATGCCATGCTTCCGATACACCACTTCCAACTTATGTCTCCAATCTATGTATGTATGTACATCCACACAATCCACCCTGTCTGCCACCTGAACCGTTACCGTGTCTCTGAATCTCCGCCTCTTAAATCATTCTCGCATGTGACCTATAACTCGGGTCACTCGAACCATAAATGACTTTGTAGTTTTGGAACTATCTTTCATGAATCAGCTCCGTCACCATGCATGCTTAACACTTGGTCTGTGGCATAGACATTAACGTATTCCTCTACTTTCGGCTATACCAAGTTCAAGGGAGACTTGTGCCCCGTAATCTACCTTCTTTTGACTCCAGTTGGAAAGTAAACATTCCCGACTCCATGTTGCTATAGATCCATCCCTTGATATCCGTCTTCTCTTCCTTTCATCATCCCATACACTACATTCCATCGTTGATATGCTCACTTACGGAAGGCACCGAGCTCCCTTCTCCACCATGCCACAAAATCGACTGTATCTACATTGATCCCAAGCTTCTTTAACTCTTCCGTGCTCAAATGACAGTCATATGGTCTCTGGACAGTCGCGTTCGGGTCACCGCCGTCAGTCTGAGCCTCAAGACCCGACGTTGGCAGGCCCATAATCTCAGCAAACCGCTCGCAAATTCCTTGCTTGGTAGTACGGTCCTCACTAGAAAACTGGAGAATCGTGGGGAGCTCTGTCGTCGATGGCGTCTCAAGGTACTTAATAGCAACATCTGCAAAGGTCCAGTTAGTATCACATCGGTCAACGCAAACTCATACAACTTACCCTTGAGTACACGAGCGACATCTTCAGTGTTGGTAGGATATCTCACAGACCACGCGTCCATCTTGACCTTCTTGCCATCCTCCAGAGACTGACTCTTCCACAGTGAATCAAGAAGAACATTCACCGCACTCTCCGATGGAGTCTCGGCCTTCCCGTAAAGAACAGGAACTCTGAAAACAACACCACGGCCCGTAGAATCGGCCTTGTTCTTTCCAAACGACTCCAAAACAGCTATCTCACCGTCCCGCTTAGTTTGTCCGTAGAAGTTGGGTGGCTTAGGCGTAGCAGTCGCCGCATAAGGAGCCTCACCCTGAATTCCTGGGAAAACATAGTCGGTTGACATGTAGATCAAGAGGATACCACGAGAAGCACATTGAGCGGCCAATGACTGGGTGGCAAGAACGTTGAGCGCGCGAGCAGCTTCTGGGTCTTTGTCAACCTTGTCGGGGAAACGTTGGGCGGCACCTGTAAGCCTTGTTAGCAAAAGGTCTACGACACACTCCACTTCATCATCGGGTACCTACAGTGTACAACAACCTTGGGCCTATATACACAAACGCCACATTGTCAGCCTCATATGCATCTCCAACTAGCAATATCAACTTACTTGACCTCATCCAGAACGCGTGAGATCTCATCTGGCTTTCCGAGGTCAGCCTTGAGGATGGACACGCCATCGGCGCGCGAAAACGCCAATCCCTTGGTATCAAATCCAGCATCCTCAAAAGCCGTCACCACTTGGCGACCAAGCAGGCCAGTAGCTCCCGTGATAAGCGCAGCACCAGACATTATGGAATTAAACAAAATCGATAGTCAATATGAATTACCTCTGGTAATCACAGTGAATGAATAATAAAACAAAATATCAAGACTCAAATGAAGTCGGCAAGGCTTTGCTTTTTTTGTAGCCGTAAGGGTCGGTGGGAATTTCGGGAGGCGAAGCTTGGGAAGTGGGGTTCCGATGTGGCAATTGGAGCCGTAAGTAGGAACCGTTTTAGTGTCCTGGGGCCGCAAGGAACCAAAATTCGGACAGCCAGTGTAGATCAGAGTGAGGTGTTTATTGTACGGTACAGTATCTATGAGTACGTGTGTACACATGTATTTATATATGTGTAAGTCTCTTGACATACAACACGCAGTGTACATACATGCATGTATGAATATGCTCATACCTGGATATAAAGCACAAGCGCGTTAATCGGAGAACCAAATATACACCCCGCCCGCTAAGCTTGGTGACGCAATAACCCGGCATTGTTCTTTCTTACTACCCCCGCCTCCCTCTTGATGGTTTCTTGATGATTGCGTTACACCTATTTTTGCGGCTCTGCTCACATCATCAGTCTGTGTATCGACAACCCCTTTGTATTAAAAGACAAAGCAAAAGCTCCTTCTTGCCACATTCCAATGTTGTCTCTAGAAGCACATGATGACTAGTTATGTATTTACGATATTACACAAGACAACACAGCAATGTATCATGAATCTAGGCCTAGCCTCCACTTCAGGAATTCCCCGGGGTCGATATATTGACTTACTGCAGTATCTCACATCTCAGAAGCTGCGCTGGCATGTGCCAATACATCATACGTACACACAAGGCTAGATAACCATTGTCTATGACGACACCTAATAAGCTTCAATGAGACCTATGTCTCCATTGCCCCACTTGAGATCCCGCCACTTCTTTATGACGTTACATGTGCAAACATCCTCACCAACCACCTTTTCGCCAAGCATGGAAAAAGAATGCATGGTGACCTCTATCATCAAAAAAGTGTATATGCGGGGCCATTCGGGGGTAGAACCCGAGACCTGACACATTCCCGGTGAACCGATGAAGGACATGAAGGAGTCCGAAATACCAATCATACCATTAAACTAATAACCCGCTGGAGATGAGCAATACCTACTATCGCGCACCGGTTTGCGTTGCATATCGACAATGCGAGGGCTAGCAAGGCTGAGCTGATATCATAGGGTTATTCGACAGCTATGATATTACTAGGGTTATGTTGGATCTAGCCCGCAGGTCAATCACCAACCTCACATTGCCACTTTGCCATGATATGTTGCATCCCATGAGTAGCACCGCCTTGGCCGGAACATTCAACTGACGTCATCTGGATTCATCCACTATGAATATATGCAAAGTTCTGACAACACGGGTCAACTTGACTACACCACACAATCCGTCAGCATCCACAAGGACCCGTGAGTACTGCAAAACATGGACATATGAACTGACAACAGCTTCTTGAGCTTTGGCGCCATCATTGAATGAATGAATGAATGAATGTTCAAATTTCTCTATCTCTGCTTGTATCCAGCTCGGTCGGGGGGAAGCCCCTTACATAACTATCTAACCCAACGGATCCACCTAGTTATTCAAACAGCAATGTTGTGGTGCACCAGTAGTACAGTGCGTTCCACGCGGGGAGGAGAAAAATGGCTCGGCCAATACAAAAACTCCCCCATCCTCCACCGCCTGGCTGCGCATACGCGCGATGTACGCATCTAAGCGTCTGACACTGAACGAGCTACCGTCCTGTTCATTTGGAGCCCAGCCGGCGCCGCCGGAGGCGNCTGGATTCATCCACTATGAATATATGCAAAGTTCTGACAACACGGGTCAACTTGACTACACCACACAATCCGTCAGCATCCACAAGGACCCGTGAGTACTGCAAAACATGGACATATGAACTGACAACAGCTTCTTGAGCTTTGGCGCCATCATTTTTCATCAATCAATTGACAATACTCGACTAATTTAATTTATCCAATGTTTTCACTGGTCACAGAGAGCTGACAACAGTCAATTATCACCCTGCCCTGGACCGTAAAAACAATGTGGTACTCCAATGGCATCAACCATTATCCATCTCCCTTTTCTCCAAACGACCGCCAACCACAAAGCCACGGGCCCCTTAATATCAAATATATCGTGCCTCAAACACCAAACGCGTCAAGTCAATGTCATCTCATTAACGAAACCTCGTTCCTGAGACGACACAAACCCGCACATCACATCTTACATCCCTCTTCGAGGCGTCTCACCAGGAGTCAACCGCAATGAAAGAAAAAAAGAAGGTAAAGAAAAGGCGCCAAAAATTCCCGGCAAGAGACAAGCTACAAGCCAGAGTGGTCATTGTATAGTTTTCAACTAGCAAAAAAGTGTACTCGGACGAATCCTCACTGTAACACTTAAAGCCCGTGCACTAGGATGGAGAGGAAAGGAAAAAGAAGAAAATGTAAGAAAGGCGGGAGGACTGCCAATTTATAGTATTTCTGAGATTGGCTTAGTCATCCGCGCGTGAGATCAAATAGGGGACAAACAAGTGGGTCTACTTTCGTTTACAGGGTGCCATGAACTTTTTAGTGGGTCTGACGAGGCTGACCACCACTGTTGCCTACCAAGGCCTACTGAAAGCAAATGAGTAGAGATAGCAGGTCCCATAAAAGAGGTTGGTCATCTTGTCGTGGTGATGGAAACTACATGCGCAATGTTGTTGAACAAGTTGGAAGTTGGGTCAGACTATTGGGCCATATACAATCCGCAGTTCACTCAGTGGTTCATACATTTACAATGCAGCGATGCAGAACAACTCCAGAACAAATCGGTTTACCAGATGTTTCGTCATCATTCCCAGGCGTGTATCAACAATAAGCATAGATGAAAAATTAAATCCGATCAATCGGCCATCAGCCGCTACAAGAGCGTCCAGATCTCGATCAACCACATCCACAGCATCAATTTACAATACCATTTCAGGTATCCAAAAACCAACATCAACCATGGAAGAAAATACAAAAACAATGTTATAAAAATTGGAATGTCCAGATCTTGCGTCAGGTCATCATCACATCATGGGTGCACGCAGTAAAGGGCCCTCATAACGATGGTTTTAAGCAAGGGCAATTTTGAGGAGTTCATCTTGACCACATTCGGAATCGTCTACCGCGTTGACGCCCAGAATGATTACTGGACGGGTTGGGGCAGGCTGACGATGATTTGGTTTGGAGGTCGTGGTTGAAGAAGAAAGAAGAAGAAAATCATCTTTGGCATTGAGCGGGAAGATTTTCGTCTTGATATTTGGTTGGTCAAGTGGGGCTAGAACCGGTCACGTGATCATATAGTGGATACTTCCTCTGAGTTATTGATATCGTGAACCCTTACGTTGACCAGACTGATGATCTGTGGTGTCGTGGTTCGGCTGTTCAAATGACGTAGAATAAAAAGGGAGGTACTGACAACAAGAAGATAACCAACAGATCTGTACATAAGCCTTGGCTCTTGTCTGCATTATACACATCAACACATGTTAGGCTCGACTCACCGAGTAGTCATTCGTTTGGTGTATGCGCATGTGCATGTGTAGAATATATTCCTACTTCGGCTACACTACATAGTTTAGGGATAAGTTCTCCTGATGAAATTCATTGCGATATGTTGATTGTCGACACATTTGATGGTTCAATGACACGTCAAAATCAATTTTTATGCGCGGGACCTTGCATTGATCGTTACCAAAATAAATACTTATGCTCAAACCGTGACAGTCATGTCCAGTACCATAATGTGTAAGGTCAATGGCTATAAGCTTGTATTCCCAAGCAGGTCTCAACGCGACATGTGATTGGACCAAAGAACTCATAGGTCACGTTAACAGTCACATGACCCTAAAACGCACTTTCCAAAACGCTGTTTTCAACCAGGTGCCAATAGCTCGCCTAGCCGGTTGCGTTGCACGTTCCAACTTTCAGCGCATGGCCACCATTGGGAGGCCCTGTAAAAGTTTCCACACACTGTCCAAAGGGCGTGTAACTAGAGGCTCGATTAAAATGGGACAGTCCAAGCTGGAGAGTAAGCGAACGAACAAAAAAAAAAAACGAGAATGGTATTTGACGAAATTTGATGTAAACAAAAGACATGCCATTGAAACTGAAGCGGTCAAGAACGCTCCACGTTGAATACCAGGGAACGGACGCTCGACCCCGATATGAAGCGGAAAATCTCACCGGAGCACGGAAACAAACATATCGGCCTTTTTTTCTTTGTTTTCGAAAGGGCTGCTTTGGAAATAGTCTCGACCAGAATTATGTAGCTCCGGTCCCAACCGGGCAAAGCACTGCGAGCAGTTAAATCCGTTTTAGGTTATTCGATGCCAGACGGCCAGCCAAACCGGGAAAACCGGCCAGAATGGAATAAATACTGCCAGGGCAGTTGATCGACCTCACAGAAACCAACCATAGACTGCATGAACAGAAACTGCAATCCCCAAACCAAAGTCGTCGTCTCGCCTCAGTTGGTGTAATGCACCGCACTGACGAACATGTTCTTTCATGTATGTACAATCTGGCCAGAAGAAAAAAAAACAAATAGACAAAGACAGTTGTAATCGCGATAGATGGTCAAAGACGCCTTTTTTTAGAGCGTGACTGTTGTAGCTCGACGGGTGAGCAATGGTGTGCGGCTGACCGCCCATTATCACTCATATTGAACTCATCACCTTGTCATTGCTCAGTGCTTGTCCACCAAAGCTCCCAGATAATCCACTGAAATGCAGCGCGACCCACTACAAAATGTGATCCTTTCCCAACCGTGACTTTTATAGCTTAGGCTTAACGGCCTAGTAGTCGCCTAAATCTGCTTGTAGCCTTCTGTAGCGTTTTGGTATGCACTAGTTTCACACCCAGACTTGCCACACCCCGGTTTCTCTTTTCTCAAGTAAAACTGCCCTGGCCCCCCCCCCCAAATTCATTTTTTCTTTCGTGCGCCCCCCTGCTGGTTTTGGCCATTTTGCACTAGCACTAGTGCTTTCGTTCACTGGGTTGCCCACTGGGCTGCCCTCTGGCCGACACTGTATCTGGGCGGTCCCCCATCTTTCCCAGCATTTCCAATCTTTCCTTCTTACATCACATCTTCTCATACTATCATATCGTCCATCGTCGACAAGAACGCAATCTATTTTGTTGTTTTTTATCGACCGGTTGATAGTTATCCTTTTCATTTACACAGATTTTTCGGCTGCGATTTTCAAAGAAAAAATCGCCCCTCGTCCGCGTCGACACCCTCTGATAACCGACGGATTGAGTACCACGACTTTCAATTCTTGCGATACGCCCACCAACCCCGATTCATTACCAGACATCACCGACACGATAAACCCATTACTAGAGAATTCTACCAACGCCCCTTTCGTCTACGACTTTTAGTCCTGCTCTGCAGGTGGGAGCCAGCTATTGAACGACGTCCCATACAACAGCCGCCGGCGACCGATCTGGACCGACACGATTGAAGGAAATAGGATATCATCCGAAACGACCCAGACTTATCGCCGATATCTCGAAGCTTTTGGTGTACGTTTGTTCGCTTCCTGGTGTAGCAGACCAACATACCCTTTTGCTGACACGACTCTGCTTTTTGTTGCGTGCTTAGTAGACTTGAAAACGACCGATTGACTTCTGTTGTTATCGAACGACCGAGCATTGCCTATTTTTTTCTCGCATCAATTGCAGAGAGTTTTGACTGTTCGTGCCTACCGACACTGAACTCGTAAGCGATATCTACGCGTTTTTGGGTCGTAGTTGGTTGAGTGTGCTGGTCTAACAATATACAGACAAATTATTCGTCGCCCATTCACTTTGTCGTCGATTTTCTTGTCTTCATTTGACCGACCGCCTTTTTTTCTTCACAGCTGCGAAACCCCCAGTTCTCTGATCAAGCCTTTCCCGCCACCATTAATTGGGTACTCTTGCTGCTTTTGTGAGCTTCATTTGTACTGTTTATTCATTCGGCAATTTTCACCATGAACTGTCATCCTCAGACTCCTCAGAGTCCCTCTCAGCTTTCTTCAGGAACTGATTCCTGCATCGCTTCTATTTTGCAACCAAACTTGCCTACTCCTGCTCATAGCGTAAACGGAGGTAACTCACAACTGGATACCATGGATGATTCCGCCCACCTTAAGCGCAAGCGGGCGTCTGAGGACCTCGCTGAACACGCCAACAAGCGTCTCCAAGTCGACATTAGCAACGTCGGTATTGAGACTTTACATGAAGACGTCGGCACTAAGTACTTGGTTGGCAAGCGTGCTCTGGCTATCCCCAAGTACATGCCAACCACGGACTTCTTTGAGACATTCGGCTTGACTGACCTGGCTACCAAGCTCGCTCGCGAGAAGCCCAATGGTGAGAAGAACATTCTCCGTAAGAGTTTCAAGAACCAGCTCAAGGATCTCAAGATTGAGGGTGGATACGACACTAAGAAAGATTCCCGTCCTGCTGACGATCCAAACAGTCTTCCATACCTTTTGGGTATGCCAGATGATTATTGGTATGCCAACAACGTCAAGAGTCGCGAGCTGTCTTCAAGCGTCAGCCAAAGTCAACAAAAGGTTGTCCGCAGAGCTTGTGTCATGGCTCGGGGAAAGGTCAGAAAAGAGGCATGGGACCCATATGTGCTTGGGAGCCTGGAGTTGTCGTCTTTTTTAGGTGATTCCTCGGCGTCCGGTTCCGCTGGCAACGGGTTGAACCGGGTTCCGAGGGGAGCTGGATCTGGTATGAGTGGTGGCGCTGATGCGCGTCTGCGTAAACAGATGAAGAAGCGCAGTTATGTTGATAGCAGCACGGAGAGAGAAGATGCGGCAGATGGGCTTTCTGCCGTGGAGGGTGATGACGCAAAGCGCCGCAAGAAAGTGAGTATTTTTAAACATTATAATTGTGCACCTCTAACCGGTCTTAGAATGCTGGATCTATGGCTTCGAGCTCTGGCGGTGTTCACTCGGGCGTGTAAACGTGCCAAGTGATGCTGTCTCGCCAAGTCTTGCCTTTGATACAAAGAATTCTTTTGATTTCGCTCAGGCACTGCATCACTCTGTTTTCACAGGATGTACGTGTGGGTTGTGGTCCTGAGGATAATCCTGCGGATTCCACTTTGTTAATTTGGCTTGAGGAGTCGAGGCATATCGCACATGGCACATGGCGTGCTTCTGCTTTACCCATATCTTCAGCGTTTTCATGACCATAAAACGGCTCTACGGGGGTCTGACTTGGCGGTAACTGATGTTGTTTTATTTGGGGGCATCAAAGTGTGAGATGTCGCCGTTGTCAGTTACTTTGTCTTGTTGGCTCCCTTAGTCCCGTTCGCATTCCGTTTTTTCCGTTTTTCGCCAACGTTGTTGCTTACACAATCTGTCCTTCTTTTATCAACAGCACTCTTTACAATCTTTGTCAAGTCATTGGCAATCTACTGGTTTGTCACTTGGTGACGGGGTCATTGTAGCGTAGAGGTTTCTTCTACGTTGAATATTGGCTTAGTCTCAACCATATTGGCTCTTCTACTTGTTGGCCAGTGTAGGTTGGTGGCTTTGGACTTGACAAATCATTTCGTCAATGACCCCAAACCATATTGTCCCATACAACCTTGGATTGCTCGACTACTTACATTCATTGTCAAGCAAACCCAAGAACAAAACCTGTTTCGTCGTTGTAGTCAGTGAGGAAGATTCTCTACTGAGTTTTTCTGTTGGCTACATGGCGACTACAAGGTTCACTTTGGTTTTGTCTATCGTTTTTTGTTGTCCGTTTTGATGAAAGAGCCACGGACACGCCATAATTGGCAGTTATGGACCACGGTTATGGCCATGACAACAGCTTGCACCGAGTTTGAGCTCTGTTGCTTTGTGTCATTTGGTTGCTCTATGAAGTAACAGTTCCACTCATTTTTGGTTGCAGTTGTTAAGTTTGCGGGTATCGTCGTCTCTTTGTTTTGAAGCTGAGTCAATGGTTGCTCAAGCTAGGCCATTTTATGCGGTGTGAAGTCAAACAGCGGTGACATTCCCAGCCTCCGCTCTTTTGTGTTTCGTTTGGACATGGCGTGGGTTAGGTGGTCCGAGTACAATGGTACCAAGTCCACTTGGCCCTTGTCCAATAGAGCAACATTGAGTGTCTTGATGGTATGCCATTTACTACGTAATGGTAGAGTCAGGGGAACTAGTCACTTGGGTTATAATGTTCTTTGAGCTTCGCTGTTGTACTATTGTTGGATCAAAGATTGGTTAAAGTCGTTGTTTTGGCTCGACTGAGGCTGGTTTATGAGAGACATACATAAAGGGGTCATGGCATGAGTGGCAATTTGACACAACGTCGGAACTGCAGAGACGTTTACTGCGAATGACAGTCATGGGTTAGGATTGCTCATCACTACGCACCACTGTATTCACTTTCATCTAGTCACGATGATTTATTCCCATAAAATTGGCTTTTTTCACTCCTTTGTGAAGAGGTGGCGACTTTTTTTCTGTCGTCTCATTGGTGCCTTCTTTTCATTCGTCTTCTAGACGATTCCGGAGTCGACATCAGTGATATCATTTCACTACTTTGTTTTACTTTCATTTTCCCATTTTTTATCGCTCTTATTTGGCGTTTTTTTATTAGCATGGCGTTTTTGGGGACTACTATTACCACCGCACTATTGGGTTATTCGGATATCATCATTTTTTGCGTTTTTGTTTTTAACACTGGTATTTTTACGAAGTGGACTGGAATGGAACTTGGTTGCTGTTGATTGCGTCTACTAAGACTCTTGGTAGATGGTCACTTCAATTGGGTTGCCTGAAGGAACACGGATATATTTGTTTTTTGTCTTTTTACTGTTTAGTTTTGATCTTCTTGTTATTGTCTTTTGATATTTTTATCTGTAAAAAATGTGGTATCGACACTACCACTCAAACATTTTGGATCACAGTGTTCTCAGGAGCATCATGTGACATCCACATTGGGTTGTTAATCCCTTTTTTGATTTTTTTGATTTTTTTTTACTTTTTTTTCTATGGGCAAAACGGAATTGACTACTTTAGGCGTTGACTACGGTCTCGTCTGGTTGGGTAACTGGAGATTTGGGAAGGTTCAATGTGGCGATGAATAAATTACTTTTTTAAAAAGTCAATGTATCTCATGTTGTGAATGTGTTTTATGATGTATTATGATTATTATAGTGTCTAACTTCTAACTGCATCGTTGATTTATCCAACCACTAATTCGTTCAGATAGTTCAGATACGAACCATTCATAATGGCTTCCTTCTAGAAATATCCCACAATGTGCCCCGATAGAGTCAATCCCATGCATTCGAACAGGAACCCAAATATCTCGATCTTGATGTTGACTCGGCACTGTACAGAATCGTCGATATTTATGTCTTTTAGTCGAACTTGACGAAGAAGACTCCGTAGAAAAGGAAGTCGCAGAAGATGAAGCCGTGGAAAAGGAAGCTGATGATGAACATGCCTCCCCATTCAAATAACCATCTGCCTTGGTCGAACTCTCCGTGAAATAACTAACAAATTTCGGTCCTGTGCCTCTTCGATGTGTCGTTCTCAACCATATATATCGTTTGTGTAACTCGTCATAGTTGATTAAACATTCACAATACTCCCAATGCGCCTTAATAACATCTCCCGCCGCCCCAATAATCCCATTCGTCACATGTTTTTGATAGAAATGGCGGAGATTTTCCAGTAGTGGACGATTCGGAAGAGTAACGTCATTGGCGAAGGCGGGGTTAAACGACGATGTATGATTCGGTGGTGCAAGATGAGTCTTATCGATGCATTTCTTTTCCGGGTGTCCACCCGTGAAGAGACGAACGAGTCCGGAGATTGCGAGGCGTGGAGAAAGTCCGAGGTAGGGACTGTCGAGACCTACGATGCCGATTATACACGAGGCGGTGGGGCCGGGGATACACCGGACTACCTCGGCGGCGAGAATCCCGCCTAGGCTGTGGCCGAGGAGAATCACATCGGTGGTGTCGGAGAGGTGGGGTTGTAGCCAGGTGGCGAAGAGACTGGCGGATTGTGATATGTTATGGCTGGTTTTATACCGTGGGTATAGCTTGGTTGAAAGTCGGTATGTCGATGGGAGTAAAGGGGGGAGTAACGCATGTAAAGTCTCAGGTAACGTGTGAAAAGAGGTAGGAGTACCCAGGAACCCATGGATATATATCAACAAAAGGGTCCTTGTTGGACATGTCGCCCCCTTCATTGAAGGTCTAGTATCAGACAATCCACTCATCACGCTGACAACCAAAAAAACAGAATAAACATATACCCACCCGCACCTATTCAAAACGCCATCACCCTCTCATCTATAAGTACATCCCAAATCACGGAAACCAAAGCATCCTAAAAAAGAAAGAAAAAAAACAGGACACTAGGAAATATCCTGCTGCCTGCCATAGCCATCATTATCCCATTTACGACCCTGAGATCATGCATACGTCGTACGCCTCGTACAACATCACATTAAAACCACCGACAAACTAGACAGACAATACTCAGGCACCGATGAAATCAAGGGCAAAATCCACCTTAATCATGTCTAGACCTGTCAGATGGTTTTTTTAGTGGCATCCTCTTTTTTGATAGGCCGGCATTTTTGGAAGCGTCTCGATGGATTAGCGATCGCGGTTGTGCGGTACGCACAGAACATGTTTGTCAGAAAGTAGAATGGAGGACTTGACTAACTAACTGAATAGTCAAAAAAATGGACAAAAAAGAATGTCGACACCAACGTGATTCGAACACGCGCCCGCGAACGGACGCCCTTAGCAGGGGCGCGCCTTAACCACTCGGCCATAGTGCCTATTGACTTGTTGTTGTGAATAATGGTGTTGTCACGGTATATAAAGAAAACGCCATATGCGGCCGAGACCTCGGTGTGATTTACGGCCGGCGTTTCCAAGTGTCATCTTCCGCCTCGCCGCGGTTCATTCCGCATATTCAAGTATGTATTTCTTCATCCCCTGTAGAAAGTGTCACGTTGACATGTGGTTTGAATCAGTGCTCTGGAATGATTCTCGTATAACACTTTACTAGAACTTAGTAGCGGTCGACTTGAGACATACATTCAAGGCGTCTGCATGTATCCAGGACACGAAGAGATGGTCAGTTTACGACAGTGTGGGGGTTTTGATGGCTTTCGTATCCATGCGAGGTTCCCGTGTTTGGCGGTTTTTGTTTTTTGTATGTAGGTTTGACGGAATGTTGAAGGTCTTTACGATTAGAATAGCCTCGAATGTATGTAAGCTATCTGGTTAGCTTTGTTTAGAAACACACGGACGGAGATAACGTGACCTGGACCTGAAGGAGGTCGGTGATTTGATTCTTGGAATAGTAAGCGAGATGAGGATAATGGGTCTGTATGGATTTGAGTATAAGCGAGGTTTTTTTTCCTATCTAGACGGTCTAGATGGTGGAAGCTACGTGATACTTCTGGCTTGTTGTGTTGAGTGACAGGTTCGTTCTCAATGACATGACAACTTCTTTGTGTTTCCTGCCATTCTTTGTTTGTCCCCACACAACATTAGAGACTAACATCCTTTTCAGCATCTTCTAATCGAATCCTCATGACAGTTCCTGAANCGAGATGAGGATAATGGGTCTGTATGGATTTGAGTGTAAGCGAGGTTTTTTTTTCTTATCTAGACGGTCTAGATGGTGGAAGCTACGTGATACTTCTGGCTTGTTGTGCTGAGTGATAGGTTCGTTCTCAATGACATGACAACTTCTTTGTGTTTCCTGCCATTCTTTGTTTGTCCCCACACAACATTAGAGACTAACATCCTTTTCAGCATCTTCTAATCGAATCCTCATGACAGTTCCTGAATGTATGTAGTATTTGTTTCACAAACGCCTTTTTTGACTCCGCTCATTGGTGTACCTAGTAAATTAAGGAGTGGAAACCCACCTATATAGACGGGTCTTCTGACGCGGCCTGTGGGCTTCTATACACCAAGACTTGACTTCCGCATGCAGACTTTTCTTCCCTTTTGTTTCTCCGCATGCACGTCTTTTCAATGTTGTGGCGACCGTTTGGAAAGGTTTTAACTCTCTGTATTTTATTCCTCACGTGCTTTGGGCCTGAGCCACGGCTTCGGATTATCCGGTGGATGTTTGCTTGATGACTATAATACTGTCTTGTATAGGGTTGGTTATTCACCAGGGTCGTCATGCTGGAAGGATGTCAGGTCAGGCAATTTTCATGCAGGTACCCCCATCCTGACCTTAAGACAATACATCGTGGAAAGAGCTCGCAGTTTGGATTAGTGGAGTCGAGTGAGGGATCATTGGTTCTTTAAAAAACAGTTGATATTATGTTGGTGATGTAGTTATCGTTTAAAGCTGTAGCAATATCATAAACATGCATCCAACAAAAGGTTTTCTCATCACCATCACCATAAATTGTCATCCAACTGCTTATTGACCTCATTTCCTCATCCTATTGAACAATCAGGGACCCCTTTCCCTGTCATATTCTAGCGTGACGGCTCTCAAAGGGAAACCGCCCTTTTTTTTTCCTTCCCGATTGCGCCACAAGAAATTGAATTTTTCTACTTGTTTTTCATCAGGGCTGGTTGTCAGGGCTAGTAGTAGTTAACGCTAAAGCTTGTCCCTTTTTTTCCTGGCAACTTCTAATGACTTTGATGTCTGTAATCGTTCGCAGAAACTACAAACGTAACCGCAGGTTCGCAATTGCAAGCACTCATGGAAATGGTATGCTGGTCATAATCTGTTGTGGAATGTACGGACTTGTGGCTTTTTACGCCTTCCTCTTTGTGGTAACATGATGCAGCCTTTTTCACGTATTCCATGTGGCTGTCTTCCTTTTCAAGTCGTTGAGTCTTCTTCTTCATTCAATACCAATCATCGTCACTTTCTTCTACTTTGACTACATATGTACATACCATTAACGCATCCTTTTGAATTGGCCTGTGCTTTCTTAGTCGCCTGTGCTTCCAACTCTTCTTTTCTCATATTTTGTGATTATTGGCCCCACTAGCCTGCTTTTTACCGTTGCATTTAGTAATTTTACAGGGTATCTCAACGCCTTGAACCACGAGATTTGAGGATACTCCAGACTTTGACGCTGTCATTCGTTTGTCTCCATTTGTGGTGCTTTGTTGATTTGCAGCTTATTCTCCTTTTTCTCTCACTCGGGTCCCTGGTTTTTAATATCTTTTACTAACACACTCTTTTTTGTTCTTGTCTTTCTTTTGATTTTGCTTTTTCCTTCTTTTGCTGCTTTTCACTTCACGGCCTCACGTCGCCAGTTGTTGGCACGCTTCCAGTCATTCGTTTTGTATCTGTTTGTTTTCCTGCTACTGTTTCTCACCATTAATCATTCGTCGCCATCGAATCGAATCCCGAAAAAAAAGAATAACACTGTTTGTCTATATATCGACTTAATATTGTACCCACAAAGTATCCCGATCAACTTCGATTCGACCGCAATTGC
Organism: Huntiella omanensis; assembly: GCA_000833645.1. Classification (NCBI taxonomy): domain Eukaryota; kingdom Fungi; phylum Ascomycota; class Sordariomycetes; order Microascales; family Ceratocystidaceae; genus Huntiella; species Huntiella omanensis. The sequence continues at coordinate 57,226 of JSUI01006466.1, forward strand.
TCATTCGCCGTGTCTCCGACAATCTGTTACTTCCAAATTGAATCACTCGTTGATTCGTTCTTTCGCTACCCGGAACTTTACGATTCATCGTCCGAAGTTGTCCAATTACGTTCCTTTTCCTACGCCAAAAAAATCATCTTCTTAATCGGCATTACGCGCATCGAATTCTTCGTTTGTTAAAAAAACAATCGACTAGCATCCAAGCCTCTTTGCCCTGGCTAAACAAGCAACTACCACCCGACCCTTTTCACTCACTCAGAAGTCACAGCCACAATCCCGTAAAACTGGCACATATCGAATTCTCGCCTTGACTGTGTATACCACTCATATTGCCTTCTTATTATTGCCACCAGAGTTGGCAAATCTACCCGTCAATCTCCAAATCTTGTTTTGGAGCTTGTGTTCCGATCTCAAGCTACGGCTGAGATCGCCCGCATCCTAGCGCGCTAAAACTACTACACTCGATTACTACAAAAATATTCAGCAACTTTGAGGAAGCAGAGCCTCATAATGTCCCGCTCTTCTATTCGCAATTCCGTGGCACGGAGCGAAAGTAATACCGCCCATCTTCGCAGTCACCTCCGCAGACATCCTCGTCAAGGTCGTCCAGCACCCGCCGCAGTTACCGACCAACCAGAACTTAGAAGACGATCAGATAAAGCTCTTGACGATATTACCGAGGTGGTTCAAACTGTTCACATTGTCAATGTTGTCCGGGAGGAAGCTACTACTTCTGCTACTGTAGCGGCGGAGACATCCGTTAGTGAAGTGGCGGAAACAACTGTCGAATCTGACGCTACACAAACTACTGTTGGTCTTCAAGTAACGACTAGTGAGAGTGCTGCTATCAGTTCGGTCTCAGATGTTGTGGCTTCAGTATCAGATGTAGTTGCTTCTGTGACTTCTTCTGTTGGTGAATTTCTTGTGGCCGGATCAACAGTTACCGATGCGGCTGATTCTTCAGCATCGATTACTAGTACTGCCAGTGCAGATCTTGCGTCGAGTTCTTCTATTATCGATGATGTAATTAGCGGCATTTCATATACGGCTAGTTACTACTCTTCAGGTGCCTCTTACGTCGGAACTGGTTCTACTACCTCGCCACCATATCCTACCGTGACTGGTACTTCCAGTAATGGCACATCTACTTCTAACTCTACATATAGTGCTGCTGGTAAGTTTAGATTCACAAATTCTGGGTTATTGTCACACAACTAACATTATCTTAGTGTACTCTAATGTGACTTCCAGTGGTTCTAGTGGGTACTCAATACTTGATTACTCTACTTCTACCTCTTCTTCATCATATTACTCTTCTAGCACACACACTTCGACTTCATCTGATACTTCTACTTGGACATCCACTTATTCTTCAGCGTCAGCCACTGACACCGGCGCGGCAGCGGTTGCCGGCGTTGGTGGTTCCAGTGGCTCCAGCAGTGATAGCTCATCAAGTTCTTCAGGATCAGACAAGTCTTCTGGTGGCGGTCTCACCGCCAAGCAAACACAATCTGTAATCGGCGGTGTTGTTGGCGGTATGGCTGGCGCCGCCTTGATCATGTTTGTCATCATGACCCTTCTCAAGTACAAGCGTAACAGCGGCCAAATCAAGCTTCTCGGTTCCTCCCCAGGCAAATTCCTCCCATCCGCCGGCTCCACCCACGGTTCCGGTCCCGACCCCTCCCGCGGCATGACCAAGTCCATGGCCGACATCCCCCCCGGTCTCATGGCCGCTCTTGCCGGTCGCAAAGCCATCGCCGCTGCCCCTGATGCCGAGTCTTCATCCGCTGCCACCCCAACAATCAACGAACCCGCCTTCGTCAAGGTGTCTGGACGGAAATTGCCGTCGGTGTTGGAGCATGGTGGCGATGGTTACTCGGACCCTCGCGCTAGTGTTATGACGGTGGAGACGGTTAACTACCGTGACTCTGTCTACGAGGGGACACACCTGTCTCCTGGTCAACAAACGCGGTTTGCCCTTGGTTCGCCTATGCGTCCTGTCTCTGGTGTTCCTGTGTTGAAGGAGTCGCCGGCGCGGTCGATGCCAACTAGTCCATACCTTGATAGTCCGGCCAGCGACGCTCCTAGTAGTACGGGCACATTCGCATCAGCACCACAGAGCCCCGATGAGGAAAGTAGAGGGCTCATGGTTCGTGGGATGCCACATGTTGAGACTGTGGGTCGGAGTTTGACGCTTGTACATCCGGGTATTCAGCGGCATTCAGCCGTTGGCCATTTCTCTGAGGATGTATAGTAATTGTGAGTCTACTAGACTCTTTGTGGTCGTGTGACGTTTTGTTATTTTTTCTTTTCCTTTTTTTTTTACCTCCAAGGCCGTTTGCCTTTGTTGTCGTTGTTTCATACCCAGATAGCGATTGTATTGTTGGTTTTTTTAGGTCTTTATTGTTTTTTTTTCTTTGCTTCCCGGCCTGGGGATACCTTCTTGGGCGGTTTCTCTTCTTTGTATATATTTTTCACAATAAATGACTACCTATGCTCAATGTAATTATGAAACGTTTATTAGTTTAAAGGTGTGCCTGAGACTCAGGGGACGATGAACCGGCGGTCTGTGCATGTTGTTGAAGTGGTTACGTTGTAGGATCTTCTTTTTCAAATCCGTGTAACGTTATTGTGATGGTGTTGTAAGAGGAATGTGTTGATGTACAATAACCACCTTGAGGAGTAGACTTGTCAAAGGAGGATATCATGAGGCACCTGAGGCACCGGAGGCTAGATACCTCGAGTATGTACACCGGGTCCGTGCATACCAAGTGACCATATCAGCAAGGGTATTAGACCCTAATATCCCGCATCGTATGATTCCATGTCCCGCCCCGTGGCCCGTCCGGCCGGTATCTACACCGTCAGATCGGTGAATGTCTCGACGGAGAATTTGTGAGACGTTGGTAGTTAAGAATTGTTGTGTACATGAGTGTGGATGAGTTTATCTTTGCGCCGTAAGTTAGGTGATTGAGACTTGAAAGTGGAGGTTTCCAAGGAATTGTGAAAAGGTACCGGATGGGGAGTGGTTTAGATGAGACGTTTTGATTCTCCAATTGGGGGGTGTTGATGGTAGGTGTTGGTGATGCATGAATGGATGGCTTGGTGGTGTATACCGGTACCGTTCATCTATACCCCGGATATATCCCGTTCCGTAGACATCCATCACACTGGCCGATACAAGTTCACAATCAACTCCATCTCAAAGAACCAAACCCTTCATGCGTACCCACAGGAGGCCTCCATCCCCTCATCGTCCTAGAAGAGACGGAAGGTTCCTTCACTCTTCATAAATGCCCGATGTGGTAAATCGAGGAAACTCGGGTTGTACAGATGGATTTAACCAACGAGACCTCGGGTTTTCCCATGTCTTTTGTTCTTTTGAGGGCGCGTGCTGGTGGGTGGTAGTTTGGGTTATTGGGTTGGTCGGCGGTAATTATCTGGGAGAGAAGGGATGGGACCTCTTTTTGTTCTTCTTGGGAGGAGTCTTGGTATGTACAGACATATGTAGGAATTTGCTTGGTTTGGAGGGCTGTTATGGTGCTTGGACTTTTATGCGTTCGGGGGATGGAAACCGAGGAGGACTGAGCCACGAGAGATGGTGTATTGTATTGTATGTATTGTACATAGGTAAGTCGGTGACGGACGCACGGCGCTTCGTGAATTACAGAGACATGAAAGCGACCGGCCCTCATGAATAAGCTTCCGATGATCCACCCAGCACCCTCAAGTCCATCCCACTATCTCGCATGTTGGCACAGGGATATCTCAAGGCGGTCTGGCCAATCTAGTCCCGTACACTACGAGGCCAAGGCCAGTGAAACCGTAGTGGTGGCCTACCCTTGACACAGCCTAGAGTGGGGGCTCAGAAAGCTAGATGGCGTCATGGCGTGAATAGGTTTTTTGACTTTGCATGTATGTCTAGGAGATGCTTTTTCTTTCTGACTTCGTCTGGCTTCTATAGTTGTGGGATGGATCTCTTTTCGGATCGCGGCAGTTGAGATGGATTAGATAGCGTGGTTTCCCTCGTGTGGTGAGCCTCGTGGTTGGGTTGACAGATAATCCTGTAACGAGGTTAGCGTCGCTATGTGTGTAGATCCTTTAGCATCATGCCAAGATCTACGGATTTGTGTGGAAGATGGGAACTCGGTGGATTGTTGGCCTCTTTAGGGAAATCAAAATACATAGTTTTGGTGGGGTTGTGTTTTTGTAAGCATTGGTGTATGCATAGTCGACGAACACAAATCAAACCGACGGACAGATAGACTATCCATGAGCCCCGCACCAAAACCATATATACCGACGGAATACTGTCGTTCCAGGTCCGACTCGGTACAATGCATTCTGCGCGCTTGTCCGTATACGCTCGTTCATGATTCATGCAAGTCCATGCATGTCTTCCGGAATCCAATCGACTGGTCATCTCGTACATTATTCGATACCATCTGATACTTCAGGTACATACACCTATCCGCAAGTTAAGCCCCTGTTTGATCGTGCTTGTTGCTTTGTTCGGCGTTGATCCTAAGCCCCCCCACATACCTTCTCAGGCTCGTTAACCTCTATGCCGGTGCTTGGCTGTGGTCCGTTCATGAGTCGTCGTTGGTAGATGCCATTGTTACCGAATACTCTTAAGAAGCCTCTTTTCCTGTGTCTGTCTTGATCCGACACCTGTGATACTGACGTCTGAAGAAAGAAAAAAAGTGAACGTGGCTGGCACTATAGTTACATTTGACATTCCTAGAACCAGACCTCTTTTTCGTCCGGCTTGTGGTTACCGTACCCCGTCTTATGGTTTCTGTAACCTTTTTCTCGACTTTCCTATTTTGGTACATTCATACACTAGTCCGCCAAACTCGTTCCTTCCTACCTCGAATAGGATTTTCCTGCTCACGAGATCTCTTTTTTCGTGAATTTCTCTGACATCTTTTCTTCATCGCCCGTTTCCAACGTCATAACGAATAGACCATCATCGGTCCCTGTCACCACCGAGCTTATCTACATGTATCATCTTGAATGACAAATACACTCAAAATACGACTTACCGCTTTACTACGACGACGGAACTTTCCTTTCAACCCAAGTTTTGACATCACTATATATTCAGCGCCAAAAGTTCAACCAATTAGTCCATCAAATCCATCACGACCGACAGATCCTATCACCCTGTAAATCTGTGACATTTACAGTCCCACCCCACCATCATCGTGCAGTAGGCCTCGGGCGATTCTGGCCTTTTTAGCTCCAAAATTGGCCCCTGTTGCTTGGTTTCTCCCTGTGACGCACCCGCTCGCTGGTTATCCACTGTCAACGCTTCAAAACGACTGTAGTTTTGGTAGTTGTGTTTAGTATCTACTGGATAGAATCTACAAACTAGTATCTACCGACCTCGATCCTCATCATCAGTCAAACGTGCGATTGAACAAGTTCACTTGGATTCCCAGGACTGATACATGTCGGCGACTTTTAGCCGCCTTCTTATTCATACAATTCACCAGCCAATTGATACATTCAAGCTTTCAAACTTTCAACTACAACATTCTACTTCCTTATATTCGACACTGACATATTGTCTATATTCTTGCTCATTATTCAACTATTCAAGATGGATCCACGATCACAGCAATTTCACATGCCACCAAACATGATGCCGCCACCCGTGGTAAATCAGCCACCCCGCATCTTTGGAGCTTTCCCACCCGATCAGCAAATGGCCGTTCCGCAATTCCCGCCAGAACTCTCCGCGGCCGGCTTGTTTCAAGACCAACAGACCGATGACTTGACCGATCAAAAGCGCCGAAGAATCGCCCGCGCTTGCGACATGTGTCGGAAGAAAAAGATCAAGTGCGATGGGAAAATGCCGGCTTGTTCACATTGTCTTAACTATAAGACTCCGTGTGTTTTCACTCAGGTTGAGAAGAAACGGACTCCACCAAAAGGGTAAGTTGTCGCACGCCGTTGTACATATATGATTACTTTGGTACTATATACTGAACATTTACAATGTAGTGCCAAATATATCGAGGGTTTGGAGAACCGCTTGAACCGCATGGAAAGTTTATTGCGCTTATCGGGCTTACTTGAAGATGATGATGGATCTACCGATTTAGGGGAGTTGGAAAAGAAGCTGGCAGAACGCTTTAATCGTGAAAGAAAGACGTCACAATCAGTCAGTGGCATCTCTAGTCATGCTTCACCAGCCGACTTTTCTCAGAATGGAGACGCCAAAACCGCTTCTAGTACGCCACACACATCTCTAGATTCACCAGAACCAACAACAACGCTATCGCCCACCAACAGCCATCAAGCCGCCATCAACAACGTGGCAACTAAAAAGACGCCGGTACAATCCGAGTCTACTGCTGAAAAACACGAGGAAGTGGAGGCGCTATCTGAGATGATGTGTTCTTTAGTAACGAACCAAGACGGTGCTACAAACTACATTGGTAAGGATTGTTGGACTATTATAGCGTTCGTGACTCATGACTAACGAGAGGATCCACAGGTTCGTCTTCTAGCTACTCAATCTTTTCGCCTAAAGGTATTGAATGGGTCAAGGAAAAGACTGGTGATGATTCCTTCCAGCGTATGATTTCCGATGTGTCTATTGATGATCACAAGTGGGCCACATGGAAGCCCGAGGTCTTTGGTGATTTGTTTCCCCGTCCCATCTTTAGGCCATTACCGAGTAAGCCGGAAGCCATGTCTCTTTTGAATGATTTCTTTGAAAACTTCAATTGTATGACTCCACTGTTCCATGGCCCAACGTTTATGGTGCTTGCTGAGAGACATTACTCGGGTAACCCATATCGTGGGGCTGGTTGGTGGGCATCGCTCAATGTTGCATTGGCGATTGCTACTAGAATACGAGTCATGAGTGGCTTGGTTCCCCCGTCAGACGACGACATTGGTTGGGGATACCTGAAAAATGCCTTGAGCGTGTTTTCTGAGCTGGTGATGCGTAATGCCGATTTACTCAGTGTTCAGGCACTTCTTGGCATGGCCCTGTTTATGCAGGGGACACCCAATCCGCAACCGAATACTCTTCTCATTACTACGGCTATCAAACTTAGTCATAGCATTGGCCTTCACAAAAAGGGCACTGGGTTTAACCTGAATCCTATTGAGATTGAGCAGCGTAGACGAGTATTTTGGATTGCTTATACCTTGGACAAACACTCTTCATTATTGTCAGGCAGACCACCAGCACAAGACGACGATGATATCAATGTCGAACTACCAGACAATGATCCACAGGATAATGTAGGAAATGTCCCAATGGCCGACGGTAAAGGCAAAATGAATCTGTTCCGCGTTGTTAGCGAGTTTGCTGTCATTGAGGGTAAAGTGTACAAGAAATTGTACTCCAACAAGGCTACCAAACAAACAGATGGCGAGTACCTCAACGTCATTGGCGAACTGGATCAGGAGCTTGAGGAATGGAAAGATCGGATCCCAATCGATTTTAGACCAGAACATGATATTAAAGCGTCACACACGCCAATGATATTGCACGTGGTCATGCTCCATTTCTCGTACTACCACTGTCTGACGACGATCCACCGTATGGCTATTCACCATGGTTACTGGACCAGCCGATTGTCAAATTACGCACTTCAAGGCCTTAACTCGAAGCCTATTAACCCTCGCATCTTTTCGTCTGCGGCACTTTGTACAGCGGCGGCTCGGGCTACGATTTCTTTGATTAAGTATCTACCACCGGGTGATAATGCTTGTGTATGGATGAGTTTATACTTTCCTGTATCGGCGCTTATGACTCTATTTGGCAATATTATACAGAACCCATTGGACGCCCGAGCTAAATCTGATACACAACTTATGGCGGTTGTAGTTTCATTCTTGTCCATGTTGGGACCGGAAGCTGAGTCGGGTGGTGTCCATCGTATGTTGGGTGTATGTTCGGAGTTTGAACGTATTGCGAAGAAGGTTATTGAAAAGGCGGAAAAGGAGAATGCTGGACGGCGTAAGCGGAAGTCTCATAGTGCTTCGTCTGTCCCGTCGACAACGGGAACTGGAGCTTCTACGGTGCCCTCGATGGNATACTGGCAAACAAGATGCAACAGGGATTCCACGGCGTAGTCCCGTCACAACACGCGCCTCCGAATGTCAGCATGCCAATGACATCTCTTGGTCCCGAGATGGCCTACACACAAGTAACCATGCCACCCCAGAACCTCATGGAAGCCATCTCGCCCATGTCCGCCGGCTGGCCAAGTGAATTCCCCAATATCATTGATTCCAACGGGAACTTTAACTACGAGGGCATCATGAGCCATATGGGTAACCAACTAGGCGATCAGATGATGATGGGCGGAGACGGATATGGCCCGAATGGACAGATGCCCGTTGATGGGTTCCAACAGCCGTTGTTGCCGCAGGATTTATACTCGTTGCCGGTGGGATTAGATTGGGATTGGGCGGAGATGAGCGGGGGCGCTTATCCTACGGTGGAGAATGGCAATTTTATGCCAATGTCGGGGTAGAGAAGAGGAGTTTTTGCATTTGATAGACGGGTGGGATAGATTCATGATAGTCATGTAATGATGATTTAGGGTTTTACAGATACGTCATGCCGAGTGTGTTGTGAAGCATACCCCTGCGTTAAAGAATAAGAGGCTGCATATTCTCCTTCGTCTTGGTGGGATGAATGCGCATATGCATGGTGTTATTTAAACAAGATGATTCATCAAAGCCTGTGGTCGGCGACATGTATTCATCCGCCTCTTCACACAGGCGCAAGTCCGTATTAGGGTTTCTGATTTATAGTAACTAACCTGGGTTACCAAGAAGTAACTAGAGAAAATACTACACTATTAGTGGGGTTACCGGGAAATTGACACCTCAGGTTCTACATACGTCACGAAGTTGGAGAAAGAGAATAGGCTGCTGGTGATGACGATTTTGAAGTGGATATAGGAGATAGGCCGAGTCCGTGGTTCAGGTGGTTTGGGTTTCGCGGGGAGAGGTGAAGAGAGATTTGCTTGGCTTTTGGGTATTGGATATGGCGTGATTATGTAAGCGGGGACGGAGATTAATATGTAGGGATTTATTGGGTGCGCGCTTGTCGCGGCTAGGGGAGGGTTAACTTTTGGAGTAGGGTTATACAGTAGGGACGAAATGGATGTGAGGTAGCATGAGGTGGAAGACTGAGGGCATTTTAATGTATTGTAATGGAATGAATCCTGGTACGGTATTATACGAAGTAGGTGATCATGGTATCCCAATACCAAAGGATATACACATGATGTAATGGGTTCATAACGAAGATGTGTTGTTTAAAAGCTACAACGAAATGCGCCATGTATATGAAGAGGGGAACCCGGGTGGAATACTCGGAAACAGTTATGGGAATGGGCATGAGAAATAGAGATACATAGGCTTTGACTGGAAATCTTGGATAAACTTTCTGGTCGTTTGTGTTAGACTATGGCGGTTATGTTTTAGATGTTAGGTTGGAGACTCGGTGTGGTTGTTGAACATTGGTTATTCCTATTTAGGAAAGAAATGGTGATAGAGGTATGTATGTAGAAGACGGGCTCGTCGTGGAGTTGTCTCGTGGTAGCACAGGTGTTGGTGGTTATGGGAAGGAGTTTACTTTTGAGTATATACATATCTGTACATAGATTAGTGATGCTTTTGTTATGTACATCCATAGGGAGTTGACATATTGGATTGTAAACAGCAGACTTCGTGACGCTTGGTAATAATAAACGTCCGGTGCACCCGGAGATTTCAGAAATGTTGGGTTTACAACATATCATCCAGAGGATAGAGACGTCATTTGAACGATTAGCCGCGTCTAATAAGGGTTAAGCCAACCTATTAACCGCCAGGTCACCAAAAACGGTAAAATCCTAATCTCGGCCTGAGGACTTCCGCATTAGGCAAAATACCTAAACGCAGGTTCGACGCAGTCACCAAGCTCCACAAACGCCTAAATTACAACCACACATATCTACCGTGCAACCAGGTCCGTCATCACACCAGAAATTCGGCCATTTGCAGTAAAGGCTCACCTCACGTACCATCATCCGACCTGCAGTTATCATTGTCAATTGCCATATTACTGCACCTGCACATCACGCCATTTATTCAGTGAGAGTTGCCGAGCGTATTGGCACTTTTACCGGGTGTGTACCTCATTTCCTTTGTTCTTCCTTCGTTACCGTTGAGGACCCGTGAAGTCCCATCATTTGTCAGAACTCTCCCCGCCAACCCGCCATCCACTGGCTCCATTTCGAAAGACCAATTCGTTTCCCCAAAACGACCGCCGACATCCCCGATTTCCACGATCCCCCGAAATGTCTCGAATCCTTCTCCGCCCGGGCTCCTTGGCCCGTCTGGCGCGTCCCGCTATGCAGAGGGCTGTGCCCATGCTTCGGCCTCTTCCCACGGCAACCCCGCTTCTCCGGAGAGCGGCGCTTTTCTCGACGTCGACACGCCGGTGTGATTCGTCTGGTAATAGGCCACCAACAGAGGAGCCGGAAAAGACCCCGGGTGGTAACCAGGGTAAACCAAAGTTGCCAGAGGGCTGGGTGTATCTTTCGGATGCAGAGTTGAAGGCCTTTGAGGATATGGTGAATTCGGCTGAGGGGTTGCAGCAGAACCTGATGAGGACGGTGTTTCAGGATGTTCGAGCGTATGGTGTGCCGGCTGAGTTCAAGCAGTTCCTTACGACTGGGAAACGGCCATCGTCAATCAGAGAATGGGCTTACAGTATGAAACTCGTACACCAAATGGCACAAAACTATGCCGAGAGACGTATGGAGATCCAACAAAAAGAATTCGAACGGGAAAACCCACCCCACGAAAAGAACGAGTCTGAACAGCAACACCCGTTTTTCAACCGCAACGAACCTACCGAGAATAAGCAAGCTCCCCGGGACGAGGGCAAAGAAGGTAAAGACAACAAGGACAGTGGCAAGTCCAAGACGTACGTCTTCTCGCCTAGCACCAATGATATCATCCTGTCGATTGTAGCGTTCATGGTGGTTGCGCCTTTCTTCCAGGGCGTCTTTTCTTCGTCAGAGCGCGAGATTACTTGGCAGGAGTTGCGGAGGATGTTCCTTGATAAGGGCCTGGTGGAACGGTTTACGGTGCGGGACCGCCGGGTGGAGGTGCAACTTAATGCCGAGTCAGTACGGAGTATCTATGGTGACGGCGGCAGTATTAATGCGGCGACGTCATATTTCTTCTCCATTGGATCGGTGGAGTCGTTTGAGAAGAACCTGGAGCAGGCACAAGACGAGCTTGGTATCCCGCCATCGCAACGGATCCCCGTCAGCTACGGCACGACCAAGAATAACGCCATGAACCTGTTGATGGCGTTTGGTCCGACGCTTCTGTTGGTGGGTCTGATGTACTGGACTACAAGACGCATGGGCAGTGCCGGTGGAAATCAAATGTTTGGCATCGGCAAGTCCAAGGCGAAGAAGTTTAACCATGAGACGGGCGTCAAGGTCAAGTTTGCTGATGTGGCGGGTATGGATGAGGCTAAGGTGGAGATTATGGAGTTTGTGCAGTTCTTGAAGAAGCCTGAGAAGTTTGTTCGTCTTGGTGCCAAGATTCCGAGGGGTGCTATCCTTTCAGGACCACCTGGAACTGGTAAGACGTTGCTGGCCAAGGCGACGGCCGGAGAGTCCGGGGTGCCGTTTTTCAGTGTTTCTGGATCTGAGTTTATTGAGATGTTTGTTGGTGTGGGTGCTTCGCGAGTGCGTGATTTGTTCGCGACAGCTCGGAAGAATGCGCCTTGCATCATCTTTATTGATGAGATTGATGCCATTGGTAGAGCTCGTCAGGACTCGAACCGTATGGGTGGTGGTAATGATGAGCGTGAGTCGACGCTTAACCAGATTCTGACGGAGATGGACGGTTTCAACACGGCTGAACAGATTGTTGTTTTGGCTGGTACCAACCGTGCGGATATCTTGGATAAGGCGCTCATGCGTCCTGGTCGTTTTGATCGTCACATTTACATTGATCGGCCTACGATGAAGGGTCGTGAGGATATCTTTAAGGTTCACTTGAAGCGGATTGTGACTACTGAGGATATGCCGTATCTGATGGGTCGTCTGGCAACTTTGACTCCTGGTTTCTCTGGAGCTGATATTGCCAATGTTGTGAACGAGGCTGCTCTTGTTGGTAAGTTTTTATATATAGAAAACGAAAGATGTGTCCCAGTCACAAACAACTAACATATTTTACTTGTAGCCGCTCGTGCCAACGCTGAGTCGGTCACTCTTATGCACTTCGAAAAGGCCATTGAGCGTGTCGTTGGTGGTTTAGAACGCAAGTCTCTGGTTCTTAACCCCGTGGAGAAGCGCACTGTTGCGTACCACGAGGCCGGTCACGCCATCTGCGGTTGGTACTTTGAGTTTGCTGATCCCCTTCTCAAGGTATCGATTATCCCACGTGGTCAGGGTGCTCTGGGTTACGCTCAGTATCTCCCACAAGACGCTTACCTTATGTCTGTCCACCAAATCATGGACCGCATGGCTATGACTCTCGGTGGACGTATCTCTGAGGAAATGCACTTCCCTACGGTAACCACGGGTGCCTCAGACGACTTCAAGAAGGTGACACAAATGGCGCNTGGTACTTTGAGTTTGCTGATCCCCTTCTCAAGGTGTCGATTATCCCACGTGGTCAGGGTGCTCTGGGTTACGCTCAGTATCTCCCACAAGACGCTTACCTCATGTCTGTCCACCAAATCATGGACCGCATGGCTATGACTCTCGGTGGACGTATCTCTGAGGAAATGCACTTCCCTACGGTAACCACGGGTGCCTCAGACGACTTCAAGAAGGTGACACAAATGGCGCAACGCATGGTTACTGAGTGGGGTATGTCAGAGAAGGTCGGCCCCGTCCACTATGAAAACAACCCCAACCAGGTACAAAAGCCATTTGCCGAAAGCACAGCACAGGCCATTGACGCCGAGGTGCACCGCATCATCGAGCAGGCATACCAGAAGTGTCGGACACTGTTGGAGAGTAAGCGGAAGGAAGTCGGGTTGGTGGCTGAGGAACTTTTGACTAAGGAGGTCTTGACGCGTGATGATATGGTGCGTCTTTTGGGTCCCAGGCCGTTTGAGGAGAAGGGAGAGTTTGAGAAGTTCTTTGGTGGTGATAACCCGGGTTTAGGCCAGGAACGGAACACTCCGGCGGCTAAGGCTGCTGAGGGGGTCGAGGCTAAGGGTGAGTCGAAGGTTGAACCTAAGGTTGAGGAGGGTAAACCACAAGATAAGCAGACGCCTCCTTAGAAGATTCCTTCTCTGGTTAGGTCTGTCTGTTGGTCTTCCTCTTCTTTCGCACATTCTTTTTTTTTTCTTGGTTTTGTTTGTTTGCATCATCTCTTCTCTGGTGTTCTTGGCTATTCCGGGCTGTCTTTGTTTGTTTCTTACTTCCCATGTACAATACCGCTTTTTCCTTTATATATTATACATCTGTATTATTCAAGTTCCTCTCGAATCTCTCATGTAAAAGAAACCCTGAACCCTTGTGATATCTAGCAATACTATGTATCTGCGACCGTTTTTTTTCCCTCTGCATTAGCCTTGCGGAGAAAAAAAATGAAAGCTGCCTTTGTAAATTCCTCTTCATAGTATCATCATTATCGCAATCATGTGGCTAGCTAGAGGGATGGTTCGCGATATAAGACGGCGCGCACCGTTTTATCTCAGTGACTGGACGGATGCGTGGGACTATCGGGTGGTTCCAGCGACGATATACATGTTCTTCGCAAAGTAAGTGTGTACCATTCTGATAAATTACAACCCTAGTCTGACAAACCCTAGTATTTTACCGGCGTTGGCGTTCTCGTTGGACATGTTCACGGCGACGGAGGGACAGTATGGGGTTGAAGCGGTGTTATTTGCGTCGGTGTTGGGGGCGGTTGTATTCTCGGTGTTGGGGTGTCAACCGTTGGTTATAGTGGGAGTGACGGGGCCGATTACGGTGTTTAATTATACGGTTTATGACATCTTGGGGGCGTTGGGGAAGAAGGAGGTTTATATGGAGTTTATGTGTGTATTGGGACTGTGGAGTTGTTTGTTCCATGGGCTTTTGGCGTTGAGTAACTCGTGTAACTTGTTACGACATGTCACTAGGTTTCCATGCGAGGTCTTCGGCTTCTACGTCGCCACTATATACCTCCAAAAAGGCATCCAAGTACTCGCACGTCTCGGCCACAACGAGGCATTCTACCTCTCCGTCATGATCGCCCTACTAGTCTTCATCTCCGCCATGGCCATGGCTGCCATCGGCGGAAGTAGATTATTCTCTAGAGGCGTGCGAGTCTTCCTAACGGATTATGGAACGCCGTTGGCGGTGGTTTTCTTCTCGGGGTTTGTTAGGGTTGGGAGGATGAGGGAGGTGGAGGTTGATAGGTTGCCGGGGGGAAGGGCTTTTGAACCGGATGGACGGACGGGGTGGTTTGTGGATCCGGGGAGGTTGGATGTTGAGGATGTGTTTTTGGCGTTGCCGTTTGGGGTGTTGTTGACGGTGTTGTTTTGGTTTGATCATAATGGTATGTGTATCATGGATGGAAGACGTCTTTGAGCGTCGTTGCTAACTTGCTTATAGTGTCTTCCCTGATTGCCCAAGACTCGGAGTATCCCCTTCGGAAACCTGCTGGGTTCCATTGGGATCTCTTCCTTCTGGGCTTGACAACGGGAACTGCTGGTCTGTTAGGTCTTCCCTTTCCTAACGGACTTATACCGCAAGCCCCGTTTCATACACAGTCACTATGTGTGTACTCCCCGACGAAACAAGGCGCTACACATGTCGTTGAACAACGAGTTTCAAACCTAGCACAAGGTCTCCTCACGATAATTGCAATGACTGGCCCCCTCCAAACAGTCCTCCACCAAGTCCCCCACGCCGTCCTCGCAGGCCTCTTCTTCGTCATGTCCATCCAAGCACTCTCATCCAACCCTATCGTCTCCAAACTAACCTACCTAACCCGCGACACAACCCTCCCCGTCTCTCCTGCTCACCGCCCATTAAAAGCCCTCAACGACCGCTCCGTATCCGCGACTTCCCCCCGCTGGTACGGCGTACGGGACGGGGCAGTGTGGGCGTTTGTAGCGGTGCAATTGGTTGCTGTGGCGGGCACGATGGCTATTACTGAGACGATTGCGGCGGTGGGGTTCCCGGTGGTTATCATGGCGTTGATTCCTTTGCGGATGTGGGTGTTGACGAGGTGGTTTAGCGAGGAGGAGTTGGCGGTTTTGGATGGTCAGGTAGCGAGCGAGTTTACTATGGAGAGTTGTGGTGCGGGGGGATCAGATTGATTAGATTAGGCTGGCTGGCTGACTGGCTGGATGGGTAATAAAGTTGGGTTTCTCGTGGGATTCTATCACGCCACATGTCTGGATGAAAAGGAATTTGTCCCGTCATTGTATGCACGGAATAGGAGGATCAGAGGGGTATGGTGGTACAATCTGACATGTCGTTGGGGAGGAACTTGATAACCTTGTTTTTCATACGACATTGGTATGTACAAAAAGGGAAAAGAAAGACATCCAAAAAAGACAACCCTACCTCGTGGGAAGGTAACCGTCAAAAAGTGTGAACTGCTCATTACCAGGATCGAACTGACGACCTTCGCATTACTTGACATTCAGCTGAAAAGAGAATAGCGCCTAGGGTATACAAGGGTCCTAATCAGCCACAAACTGGTGGAGAATAGGGCACAGTGGGATGTGGCTGGAGACTAGTGTTATCGGTCAGGTGATATTTTCAGCTAGGGCTAACCCGTGCATTTAGATTTATATAAGGTCGAGGCTGTCTGAACCGAAACCTTCTTTTCTAAAACTCTTTTCTACAACAATTTTTGCAAAAAGAAATGCAGCTTCGAGTCTAACAGGTTATGAACCCGGCCGCGATTTCAAAACGCAGTTTTTATCTATCTACTATGAAAACCATCCCGACATCCCACGAATTCGGTCACCCACTTCTTACATACAATCATCACATATCAAGTTTCAGACGCATGAAGGTCACCCTTGATACCACCAATTGGTTGGCATCGAAGGCAGATCTCGTGAAGATGCCGCTTGAAATGTGTTGATTGTATGTAAAAATGGCGACGACCAAATTCGTGAAATGTCGAGATGGTGTTCAAATTAGATAGATGAAAAAGAAGGTGCGTGTTGAAGTCGCTCCCGGGCTCATAACCTGTTATGTTTGAAGCTGCATTTTTTTTTGTACATCGTCGAAAATAACCCTTATTCTGTCAAATAAGGGTTCAGTAGAAACAGACTCGACGCAAGATCGAACTAAATGCACGGTATAACCCTAGCTGGAAATATCATATGACCAGTAGCATCGGCCGACGTTGTTCTATCTCAACGCTGCTCCGAGGCTTCTTCTTCTACTTGTATCTCCGACTTGTGTCCACTCATTCCCTATTATGCCATACTTTCTACCCGCTTTCGAGCCAGCCACTGTTGCGTAGGGGAGTTTTTGTATTGGCGGAGGCATTGATCATAATTTACTTGGTCGAATCATTCGCAGTCACACCAAACCAGCCAAGCATACATTGCAGCAGGGGACGATAATAAGTTATATTCAGTAGTAATAAGGGCAACAAATTCATTCATTCAGTCACCAAAAAGAAAGACAACCCCACCTCTTTAGAAGGTGGACATCAAAAAGTATGAGCTGCTCACTACCAGGGTCGAACTGGCGACCTTCGCATTACTTAACATTCGGATGGAATATTAGTACGACGCTCTAACCAACTGAGCTAAGCGAGCCCGAGTTATTCATGTATTCCGGAGGTTCTACCGGCCGTTAAAAAGATTAGCAAACGCCGGAGCAAGATTTTTTTTTCTACTTTTTGACGCCGTACTTTGTTACTTCTACGACGGTCGGATAAAAAGTTTGCAGCCCCTGGATCCTACGGAGACTGTCCTATCCATCAAGTGTGCGTTTGTTGGGGCCGGGTTAATGCTAATGCGAGGAACAGTTTCTTGCATCGAGGGATTTCTGCAGGTCAAGGGAGCGGGGGAAAGGGGAGTTGCATATGTATGTATTGTACATACGCAGATACAGTAGTCGCTTATGGATTCCTATTATATGAGATTCCCGGATTATCACATGCAAGTGTGTTTGTAGTCTATGATTGTTATGGGCATATTATCTACAAGTGCCCCTCCAACCAGGCATAGCAAAGACCCCGCGCTTGGACAACTTCTCCTTATCCTCAAGCCCGGGCGAGTTCCCGGGCCTTTGAACATTGTATTCAGACATATTGTATGTACAACCAACGTCTTCCAGAAACCAGCCCCGGATGAATAAGAAAAGCCTGGGCCATCGTTAGACGCGGTGCGATTAGGACGAGTACCGAGGTGTTTCTTTGCACGGACACTATGTAGATTATGGCTTTTCCAGAAGTTGGGGCGCTGGTTCTTGGTGGTTGGTTTAGCCTTGTTTGACTAGGGTTATCTTACATGATTCCCCTTTGATAGTAGCGCGGCTCTATTTTTCTTTTGCTTCTTTTTGACAGATGGGAATGGGGTAGATCAATCTTGTGATTGACAGAAACAAGAAGACCCCGGAGACTTTTGTTTTTGAGTATCCCTTCGGATAGTTTGTCTTGGGACTTACATATACTTTCGTGCAGGTAATATAACTAGAAGGAATAGGTCGTACTCATGTAAGCTTGATGCACCATGTATATAGACTAACCCATAAACACTGTCTGCAGGTGTCATCCATAGGGAGACGTATGTATACAATCCATGAAAGCCGCAATAGCCAAAAAAGAACCCACCCTGTCTGTATCTCGCCAACGTGCATTCCGGCAAAGTAAGAAAGAAAAAAAGAACTCACCGACCTGAACGACCCTTTCCTTCCCCCAAAAAACGATGCTACCCGCACATACCAAAATACGCTTGCGCTTCCCTTTTGTCGTCCCCAGATCCCCGCGTCTAGCCAATCCGGAGTGTGCGGTTGCCATTAGCTTGATTGCCCGCCACTTCCTGGGTTTCTTGCTAATGGGAGGAAGGAGAACAAGGGGTGACGAAGAAGAAGAAGGGAAGGGAAGGGACCTCCGGAAGAGTTTGGTAGTACTAGCTAGTAGGTTGAAAAAGAGAGGAGGTGGGTACCCATAGTCGAGAATGAGAAAATAAGACAACGGGGAAAGATCTAATTGAAAGGTCATTATAGGATGGTCAGGATGGAAGGAGGCAGAGGAATTAGGAAGGATGTTGTTGGGAACTTGATGGATGTGATGGAAAAAAACTCGCTTTGCTTATGGGTTTTAGCCAGGGCAGGAAGGAAATCTAGACGCCAACTTACAATCCAAAATGTCTTATCCTTAAAGCTAAAAGAACGAACGAACACCACTCCAAAAGAAAAAAAAATGAATTCAAATCAAACCCACCGTTGACGCCGATTTCCGATTCCTCGCCCCCTTATACAACCGACTTGTCAAAATAAATGACAAGCTAACCCTAGTTAACTAATCCACTTCCACTGTATGGCCTGTGATCCTCCAGCCAATGGAAGCAACATGGAATAAGCCCCAATCTAGAGACCACTCCTTCCAATCTAGGTAATCCCTAATTGGGTGTAACTTTACCTTTTTTTGTTGTTGAAGTGGCTTTTCTGGCCGGCAAGAACGCAGCAGATTTTTAGGTATGTACATACGAAAACAGATGGAAAAAATGTCTATAGTGTTGCGTATGAGGCTTCTAAATAATCAAGAGAGGTGGCTTACCGCACAAAAAACGGAAAAAGGGTAAAAAATAACACGTAGGTGCATGATGATATCCTGTCTGTCTGTATTCTTGTTCGGATTCTTTTTCAACCTTCACTATCTGTGCACGGTTTACACCATCACACAAAAACACATACACCACCCTGTGTCTCTAGAATAAGTCCATCAACTGAGTTGGATCATCCTATCGTCCCTCTCCGCCTCGCTGTTTGCTCTTATTCTAGCTAGTCAACATCTGAGCCTGGCTGGTTTGGACCCCGATAGCTTGGACGCTCAATCTACCTTGTCTCTGTGTCCAGCCTGTCCTGTCTGTCCCTTTCTTTACCTAACCAACCAAGCTTCCTTTAAACCAGCGGGTCCTGCCCCTCTCCTCTTCCTACTTTTTCTTTTTCTTCTTCTTCTTCTTGTTCCTCATCAGCTAAAAAACGCTTCTTGGGTTTTTCTACTTGCTGTGTTGACTAGAGAACGGTCTATTTTGTCCGTTTTTATCACCATGTCTACTTCCACCGTCCGGCCCACCGCGGTATGTTTTCCTACCAAGACAGTCTCACATGTTTCCCGTCTAGAAATACTGACATATATCCTTCTTACCAGGCCAACAAGTCGGCTACTTCTGCCGCCAAGCCCTCCAAGCGTGAGGCACAGGAGTTCCCTAGCATTGATGAACTCCGTAAGGTCATCCCCGACTACTGCTTCCAGCCCAAGGTCTGGATTTCCATGTCCTACCTGTTCAAGGACCTCGCCATGTTCTTCGGTGTCATGTACGCCGGCGCCACATACATTCCCGCTCTTGAGAACCAATATGTCCGCTGGGCCGCCTGGGCTGCTTACGGCTACGTCCAGGGTCTCATTGGTACCGGTATCTGGATTTTGGCTCATGAGTGCGGCCACGGTGCTTTCTCTCTCCACCCCCGCTTGAACAACATTGTTGGTTGGGCTGCCCACTCTCTCCTCATGGTCCCTTACTTCTCATGGAAGTACTCGCACTCCCGTCACCACCGGTACACCGGACACATGGAGAAGGACATGGCTTTCGTCCCTACCACCGAGGCTGCTCACTCGCACAAGAAGGATACTGCTCTGATCGACCCCGACCTGTTCGAGGATGTCCCCATCGTCACCCTCTTCCGCCTGATTGTCCACCAGCTTGTCGGTTTCCCTCTGTACCTCTTCGCCAACGTCACCGCTGGACCTACATCTCGCCAGAGAGAACTCCCCTGGTACCGCCAGTCCCACTTTGACCCGTGGTCGGCTGTTTTCCGTCCCGCCGAGGCCTTCTACATTTTCATGTCGGATGTCGGTTTGGCCATCACCGTGTACTGCGTGTACACTCTTGGTCTGCACGTTGGCTGGACCAACATGACTCTTCTTTACGTCGTCCCCTACTTCTGGGTTCACCACTGGCTCGTGGCCATCACCTACCTGCACCACACCCACCCTGACGTCCCCCACTACGAGGCCGACTCGTGGACCTTTGTCAAGGGCGCCCTTGCCACTGTTGACCGTGAGTTCGGCTGGGTTGACCGCTACGTATTCCACGGTATCATTGGCACCCACGTGGTCCACCACCTGTTTGCCCGTATCCCCTTCTACTATGCTGAGGATGCTACCGCTGCCTTGGTCCCTGTGCTCGGTGACCTGTACTACAAGGAGGAGACCAACTTCTGGAAGTCCCTGTGGACTACCTTTAACAACTGCAGATACGTTGTTAAGGACCACAAGGTGCCTGGTGCCCTTAAGTGGCAAGGCCAGGACAACTAAATGGCCGACGGGAGATAGAAGCATGAGGAAGTCCCCGTCAGCGGGGAAATAGAACATGACCAAGAGTCGTACATACAATAAAAGACTTGAAATTTTATAGACTTGGCGAGGATGGATAAGTACCCTCATGATACCACATAATGAATAGACGCCGAGACTTGTTTAACCATAAAAAAAACATATGTATCCATCGTGAATAACTAGAGAATATAAAAGCACACCAAACGCCAACCCAAAGAACCAGCCAATGTATGTATGTACCTTACAGTCCGTCATCATCCGATATATCCATAACACTCCTCCCATCCGGCCTTCCATCCGCCGCCCCCGTCACCGTCTCCGCAGCCGCCAACTCCGCCGCCGCCGCCTCCATCCTCTTCTGTCGTCTCGCCATACCAACCCCCAACGCCATTCCCGAAGCTCTACTCAACAACTCATCATCCCAGCCCTCCATTTCATCAGCCCCCATCCTCATCCCCTTAGCCAGACTCTCATTCAACGCTTTATTCAGCAAGTCCGTGGCAATAGCATCTTGCGGCGAAATTGCCAGGGCCTGGTGTAATTCCACAGCAGCATCATCTGGTTGTTCTTGTTCCAGGAAGATGAGGCCACGGGCGGTGAATAGCGCGGCGTTCTTCCCGCCTAGACGGAGGGCTTCGTCATAGCATTCTAGGGCTTGGTCGAAGGCTCGCATTCGTCGGTAGGCGTGGCCTAGGTTAATACGGATGGCGAGCCAGGCATCGGGTTCGGATCCGCAATCGGCTGCTAATTTCAACGCTGTCTCAAAGGCGATTGACGCGTCACGGAGGTTGTCTTGGTGGTACTTGACTACGCCGATTTCGTTGAGAAGGAGTGGATCTGTCTTGCACAAAGCATACGAAGACTTGAGAAACTCACTGGCAACTGTCATATTACTCAAAGCATGATTTTGCATGCCCAGGAAAAGCTGAGGTAAATGCGTCCCCATGAATAACCGGGCAGCCGTCGAATATGCAGAAATAGCCTGGTCATTCTCACCCTCCTCTGCAAACGTATGGGCAAAGCCAATCCACGCAGGTGCGAAATGCGGATCCATCATGGACGCCTTGGAGAAGTACCGACGGGCTTCGGGGATCCTACCAATAGCAAAGTAATACGTTCCAACCGCCAGCCACGTACACGGCTCGTCCGGGTAGTGATCGGCCAAGTCGTGAGACACTAGGAACAATTCATTGTCCCTACGCAGCTGGTACAGAGCAGCCAGATGCAGCGGGTATACGGAAAAGTTGTAGCGATCTTCACGAATAATAGACTCTGTGATAGCTAACACCTCATGGAACTTGCACTGTGTGTACTTGTAATCGGCCAGTGAAAGTTGCAGATCCGGGTTCCCCTTTAACTTGTAGTGAGTCGACAGGGACTCATACGCTGATGTGAACTCATTGAGATTGTTGTACTTGGACAATCTAGTCGTGTAAAACATCTTAGTGAACTCAGCTGCTTCTTGTGATGCAGCAGGGTCACCTGGCACACGTACCATATCAAAGTCCAAACTCTCCAAAAAAGTCCACTCCTCCGACGGCGACATAATATAGTTACTCATCAGCTGTTGGAACGCCTCAAAACACTGCACGTCAATCTGCACCGCCGTCTTGTAACACTCCTTAGCCTTATCAAAGGCATTCTGCTTGGTATAGCAAAGCCCACGTAAATGGCACATAGCCGCTTCATATTTCCGATCTGTCGAGGAGCTCTCATGAGACTTTCCTGCTCGCGAAGACTGTGCTGCCTTTCTTTTATTGGGAGTGACTGAGTTGATCAAGTGCGTAGGGTTCCGTTCTCCCAGGAGAGTAAGGGCGTCATCAAAGTGCGATTGTTTAATGAGACAGTTAGCAGACAGATACTGCGAGGCCTTGTTGCGCGTCGTCAAGTCATGTTTCGTTAAAAAGGCATAGGCACGGGCATAGTTTCCAGTAGCAAAGTGTACTTGGGCGAGCCAAAAAGCGTCGTTGTCATCATCTAGAAATGGTCAGTTATTGATGAACTTGTGATGATGATCAAGACGTACTCGTTATAGCCAACACCTTATCACCCAGGAAGATTGCAGAGTCATATTGTGCTTTATTCAGCGCGTCCTGGCGCCAATCTCTCAAGAAACTCTGCATTTTGCTTCCCAATTGATAAAATCAATGAACCAAAAAAGAAGTTTTGTTCTAAAAGATGAAAAAAGAAGGAGAACCATAAAATATTCACAACAAGAATTTAGCCACAGAATTTTATCTCCGTCACAAACAGCAACTGCAAAACACACCCAAAGAGTCTTTCATAAATTCGTTAATCTACAACTTCTCATTCCATTCCCGTATACCTCGAAATTCCCATACTTGCGTCATACCCTTCGCAATATCCATTTGTTGTTGTTTTCATTCCTCTCAGCCTTGCTACCTGGTTGACCCGACAAATGTATGGCCCCATATATATCCGGATTTACCAGGGCCATGATTGGCCAATTGGTTATGGAAAAAGTGAAAATGTCAGCCTCGTGAACAGACGACGTCATATCATGTGAAAGAGGGAAATCTTCATCAATTGTATATATTGCGGTAATACATTCATCACTTCCCCACCAGAATGAGAATACCAACCACCGTTCTCCGCGGGTATCCCCGCCGGACTCTTCCCCTCCCACGGCTAACGACCCCCTACCGCCGGGTAACCACCGCCGCCATAC